>OVBA01000981.1:0-51493 GCA_900406435.1 Lepidium aucheri | reverse complement strand
CATAATTCTAACCCTAATCTTCTTGTTGGGCTGAAACTTATTCACATTTAAGCAAAGCCTTTTAGCACTCTTTTTGGCCCACAAAATAAACCTTAAATCCATCCAAATTCGGCTCTTTTTCCCTTTGGCCCATTAGGCTTTTCAATCCTTTAAACACTTAACATTTCATGTCCAAACCGAACCTAATTCATGTCCAAACCAAACCTATCACATTGAACCGCAAATCCTCAACCAATCCGATCATGTTCTGTCTGAACCGACCGGCACGTGCGAACCACGCAGATCGCGCGATCCGTTCTGACCGAACTGGTATGTTCCGACAAGGCTGTCGGATCCGACCAGTCCTGTCTGATCCGACCAAGCTGTCCGATCCGACCAGACTTGTCCGATCCGACCAGACTATCCGATCCGACCAGACTTGTCCGATCCGACCAGACTGTCCGATCCGACCAGTTCTGTCCAATCGGACCAGATTGGTCTGATCCGACTAAGTTGTCCAAAAATCATTTTTGACCCGAAAACTCTTCCTTAGCTCGTTTTTCATGGTTTTTCATGCTCTTTCTCATTTCTTGGGTTTCCAATGCCCATTCTCAACTCATCTAAACCAAATGCCCAAGTTTGGCTTGTCCCTTTACACCATATTCACATCCACACTTCGTGTTTTACGGATTTACTAAGTATATGTATTACAGATATACATTTCAAATGGGGAGAGAGCCAAGAAAAAGCTTTCCAACGACTTAAGAATAGCCTTACACAAGCACCGGTACTATCCTTACCAAATTTTGATCTAACATTTGAAGTTGAATGTGATGCATCAGGACTTGGCATTGGAGCCGTGCTCACTCAAGGAAACAAGCCCGTAGCTTACTTTAGTGAGAAACTAAGTGGAGCCACGCTCAATTACTCGACATATGACAAGGAGCTGTACGCTTTAGTTCGGTCTTTAGCAACTTGGCAACATTAAGTGCTAGCCAAGGAATTTGTCATCCATACCGACCATGACACCTTGAAGCACTTAAAAGGCCAGACCAACTTAAAGAAGAGGCTGGAGTTCATTGAGACATTCCTATATGTCATCAAATACAAGAAAGGTAAAGACAATGTGGTTGCGGATGCACTATCAAGACGTCACGCCTTAATTTCAACCGTGGAAGCTAAGGTATTGGGATTTGAAACTATTAAATCACAATATGCTAGTGATGCAGATTTCAAGGAGATATATGAAGCTGGTGGCCGAGGTGTTTTTGGTGACTTCTACATTCAAGACAGTTTCATATTCAAGAAACAGAGGCTATGCATCACTCAAGGATCTATCCAGGAATTACTAGTTGATGAATCACATGGAGGCAGACTCATGGGTCACTTTGGAGTCAAAAAAATATTGAGGACGCTTAAGGAGCACTTCTATTGGCCGCACATGAAGAGAGATGTCTTTCCGCATTGTAAAGAGTGCACCACATGCCTTAGTACCAAATCCAGGTCACATCCTCACGGTCTTTACTTACCTTTGCCTATTCCTAACGCCCCTTAGGTAAATATCTCTATGGATTTTATATTAGGATTGCCCAAACGTCAAAGGAGAGACTTCATATTTTTGGTTGTGGACAGATTCACCAAGATAGCGCACTTTATCCTTTGTGATAAGACCAACGACGCCTCCCAAATTGCCAATCTTTTCTTCAAAGAGGTGGTGAGATTATATGGATTACAAAGGACCATAGTGTCGGATCGAGACCCAAAGTTTCTAGGACACTTTTGGCAGACACTTTGGCGAAAGCTAAGAACCAAGCTTCTCTATTCTACAAGCAGCCACCCTCAAATGGACGGACAAACTGAAGTAGTCAACCAGACAATTGGGACTTTGCTAAGGACCACGGTCGACCAAAACATCAAGAATTGGATGGAAGCTCTACGGTACATTAAATTCGCCTACAACCGATCCGTACACTCCACAACCGGTCAAACACCATTTGAAGTGGTTTATGGTTTCCAACCATTGTCTCCTATCAATCTCAAACCATTGGCACCACTGGAATAAATAAGTCAAGATGGAGACACCAAAGCAGAGTATGTCCGCAAGCTACATGAGAAAGTCAAGGCAACCATTGACGCACAGACAGCCAAAATCAAGACATGAATGGACAAAGGATGCAAAGAGGTCATATTCCAACCAGGAAATTGGGTATGGATGCACCTAAGGACCGAGAGGTTCCCCAAAGAGCGCAACCGGAACAAGAAATTAGCACCACGCGGTGCCGGACCATTTCGAGTAGTGGAACGCATAAATAACAACACTTACCGCCTTAAACTTCTGGAGCACATGAATGTACATCCTGTATTTAATATTTCCGACCTAACCTTATTCTAAACAGGTGACACCGATCTGGAGATGGAACTTTTTCAAGCGGGAAGGAAAGATGAGGTCATCGACCAAAACACCTTACTACTTGAAGCCATGGAGATTTCAAGCTTGCATGAAAGACCAAGTAAAAAGTGCAAGACAAGTGCATTGAGAGACAAGTTCAACCATAGAGTTAGCAAGCTACTTGGACTCATCACACTAGCCCTAGGGACCAACTAAGCACTCACCAGCTCATACAAGCAAGCGGCTACTAGCTCAATAACCAAATGTGCAAATAAGGTATGTTTTTGTTATATAACTAACCTTCATGCAATTGGTGCCAACAAATGAGTTAGTAACTACACCATCACGCGGAAACTACAAATTACCAAGAATAGAAGACGCGTGAAATGTTTAATGTGTTTGATTTTATTTTTAATGTATTTTATGTTGCATATCTTTTTCTTTAATGGGTGTTGCACCACTCAAGCCTTCATTTTAGTGATTCAATTTTAATGTAGAGCTTAATCAGCTCAATCCGCCTATTGAAGGCACCACTGACGAGCAACTATGTAAGGTTCCTTTGCGGTTTTGTATTTTTTTACCCAAGTATCAATAAAGTAAAAATGTTTCTTTCAAAGAAAGTGTATTGCCGTCTAATCTTTTTTGAGGAGTCAAGAGCTTAGCCGAGATCTGCTCTAGTGAGGAGTCCTAGTAGATCAGTGAACTTATCACGGATTTCATCACCAATTCAGGTGGCCTTCTTTTATCCATTCCGCAAAGTGTTCTCTAGAGTTGGAAGATTGATTCTTGAAATCTTCTCCACCAATTCCATAACCCACAAGTCCCAAGGATCGACTCATTGAAGTCTTCTTGTGATCTTCTCTGTTCAACACCCACCACGAGGACCCTATCAATCACTACTAGACTAACCACCTGGTGATAAATATTCAGGCAATAAAATAGTAGTAAAATTCATTATTATAAGCACGACAAATAACCGCGGTCTTATTATAGAAGTAAAGAAAAAGCATGGAAAACTACGAGCTCAAGGAAATTAATCAAAAATTCTAAGGAACCAAAACAAGAGACTGCATTATTAATCAGCATTTCGTAGTAGTTAGTCGATACGACGGTAGGCGTCATGCTTCCCGAACTGCAGAGCATCAATGTCCATAAGAGTTTCCGGATCACAACCACCCGCGAAATCACCACCACTCATATTAGAAGCAGCATCCATACCCAAATCAAGTTCAAGATTGATATACTAATCATTTAAGTGAGTTTCTTCAGAATCAAGATCCAGATCCCCCTATTTAATTATCCCCATCATTTCCAGACGAGCATCAACATCGGCTGCCTTGACCTCCAGTTTCCCTTCATGACTTTTTCTGTCAAGTTTTGACTTTAGATGAGCGTAACACTCATAGTATTTTGCGGATTGATATTTTGTAGCGGCATTCACATCAACATCGATAGCGGCTTACCGAGCCTCATGTTCCTACTGAAAGATGTCCTCAAGCTCAGAGAACTTGTTAACCAAGATCTCAAGCTCATTAATTTACCTCTGAATCTCGGCCAAATTTTTAGTTTCACGCTCTTGAGCGAAACTAAGCATGTTGATGAGTTGACAGTTTTGTTAGCTTATTCACTACTGGGGCTGGGCAATTGTTCTTGTAACTGCCGATACACATGTGAAATGCCGCGAGGGCCTACAAACAAAGGAAATTGGGATAAATAAGAACGTAATAATTGTGTTTAAAACAAAATCAAGGTATAGAACACATATTGCCAAATGCCTCTAGTGCTTCGGTGTAATTGATCCTTTCTGACATGTCTGTAAAGCGGGAATAGCGCATCCTCAAGGTTTGAAATGCCTTAAGATAATCACTATGCCATGTTTTTCCTCGACAATAGGAAAATCACGGGTGTGTTTGAAGCTCCATTGAAATTTAGGACCATAGGATGAAGATCCTAGACTGTAGTGATAAGTCAAGACACCCCCAGAGTTAGGATTAGCGTAACCCAAGCCATGGTTGTATCCAGTTGAGACTTCAAAGTCTCCACAATCGTTCACGTCATCATGATTTTCTTCATCATTGCGAACTTGCTTAGGGGAGGGTTCACGGGAGTTTGATTTTATTCCCGCATTATCACTCTGCAAAAGGGCAACCGTATGAGTGGTGTTGACAGTAACCTGAGGCGGTGGAAGATCACTTTTCTCGACTTGTGTGGAGCATTGATAAATGAAAGATCGGGGACGAGAACTCCTATGACGTGAATTCGAGCTTCGAGTATTACCTAAAAGCATAAAGACAAAAGACATTTATTGTAGGAAAAGAAGCAGATAACGTAGATACTATTACAAGTAAAGCATAAATACCCGCATATGAGGGTGGGACTGACGATTTGTTAACACAAGAACGATTCGAAGTGGATATATCGTGTTCCCCCATCTTTGCAAAAAGAATTTTCAGTAAGAACTGTAAAAGAAATATGAGATGAACCTTATAGGATGTAATTAAAGACTGCACAAATGTAAATAAATATATATATATATATATACAACGTAGCATGCTGATATCAGCGAAACTGGTGCTTTTTTAAAATTTAAAATGGATGTATGTACCGAATATACCTCACCTCCAGGTTATCCGGTTTCTTTTTTCGAATCGAGTCATATCTTCTAAAAATGAACTCTGAACTCTATTAATAAACTCACGAGTTAAAAGCTAGTTTAAACTACGTGAGTTCGGGCTCCTGTCGGTACAAGGCCTATTCATATGAATTGGGCCAAACTCAACTAAAAAAAGACGGCCCATCTAAAGCCCACAATAAAAGTATGGCAGCGAAGTGGTTCAAACGGTATTCTCGAGTAGGAAAAAGAAAAAGCTAGGGTCGAGAGAACAGTTAAAGGGAATCTCGGAGTTATGAGTTACAAGCTGGAACAATAAAATGAAGAAAAAGGTATCGAGCAAAAGACGACTTTTTGATTTCTGGCACCCTTTTTAACTTGTTTACTCTATAATCAACTCATTGATAATTAATAAAGATCCAATTCCAGAAACTAGTTTAAATTTAACTCGAGATTTTTAGTACATCATTTCCTGTTCTGAATAGTTCTCCAAAATCAACAAATAGTGAGTGGGATTTTTGGCAATGACTAATCAACATATTGGATTGCTTTGGTGATTTTAACGTTCAAGTGCACATGCATGTCGAGAAAACAAAATCTAACTCTCACGATAAGGAATTGGAATGGCTTCCAAAGGAACAAATTTTTTCAATGTAATACCAATCCTTTCTCGCATATCCATTTCTTCTCCATTAAGCCCATCAACCAAAGCCCAATTAAACGATCTCACCATTGACCCAATAGCCAAAGGCAAGACTCGTGATGCTAAAGGCAAAGCTGGACACATCCGGCGACCTGACCCGAACGGTAAAAACTCAAAATCTCGTCCCTTGAAATCTCGAGGATTCGGGTCGGATATAAATCTCTCGGGTTTAAACATAATCGGATCGATCCATGTTTCAGGGTCACGTCCTATGGCCCAAACGTTGACCAAGACTTGTGTTTCCTTGGGGATAGTGAATAGGTCGAAAATGTGACACGTGGACATGGCCTTGTGCGGGACCAGAAAAGGCAGAGGTGGATGCAGCCTCAGAGTTTCCATGATAACCGCTGAAAGATATGGAAGGTTCGGGAGGTCTTCTTCTTGGAGCTTTTGGTTAGGGGATTTGAAGTAGGTTCGGAGTTCGGTTTGGAGTTTGATTAGGACTCTTGGGTTGTGTAGAAGCTCCGCTAGTGCCCACTCCAACGTACTTGTTGTCGTGTCCGTCCCTGCCGTAAACATTTCCTATCATAAAATGAGATTAATGATAAAAATAATAAATAGTAGACAAACATTCTCGATGAAGGGATTCCAAAAAGTTTCAAATCCTTTAGTCATACAATCTTTGATTACTCTTAAAAAATATTAAATAAAAACCCTCTTTTTAAATTATCTTTGTGGTATTTTTGATTATTCTTTGTAAAACAAACTAAAAAGCATAATATTTTTATAGTAAAAGTCTAATTGGTGATCCAATTTGAACAAATTAATTGGTTGGAAAAAATAACTTTGATTATTTGAAAATGGGTGATTTGAGATAGCAGCAGACACATTAATAATTTACAAATTCAAACAACTTTTTGAAAAAAGTCGGATAATAGAAAAATTTGTTTTCTTGTTAATCATATAGTATTCAACAAGGTTTTGTTGTCAAAATGCAAGAATTGAGATATAGATTGGCGTGTGTATATAGAACTTACAAATACAATAACGTTGATATCTCGTGCTGAAAATCTTGAAGATTCATGATTATCGTCGATACCACGAAACTCCAAAAGAACATCTAAGTAATCTTTCGTATTCTCATTGTTTCTTTCTGTCTCCCTAACCTCTGTTCGTTCTTTAATGAATTCTCCGGCGATCTCAAACGCTTTTTCGACGTGGAATTGCGTTTTTCTTCTGATTCCCTGTGGGTCAACAAACCTTAGCATAGGGAAGAAATCAGCAACGTTAGGTTTTCCAGCGAATTCCATCACTTTTCCGGTGTGGTAAAAGAACTCAGAGCCTCTTTTTGAATCAGGATCAAGCAAATCTCTCGAGAATATTAGGTTTCCTATGAGATTAAACGACATCAAAAAGAAATATCTCCCCACGTCGATTGTTTTTGTACCTGATGATATCCAATAGGTTAACACTCTTGAGTAAATAATACAAATTTTAGGCAATTTCTAATATACGAGTTTTAGGTTATAAATAAATCAACGAATATATTATTCATTTAAATTAAGGGAAAAAACGTTTTTTTTATAATTGTGGAGAAAAAAATGATTTAAAAACTGTTTTAGAAAAAATCTATAAAAACACTTATCAAATTGTTTTTTCAAATTTTTTAAAAGCAGTTGTTTTTTTTTTGGTGGTGAAATTATTGAAAAGTAGGTATATCTAAAAAAGAAAGTAGAAATGACAACTTTTGTCTTTTTCTTGGCGTATTCATGTATAGACAGAACCTCATTAATTTGTTAAATATTGTCCGTTTAGAACATATATACCTTTTTGACCGCCTTCCTCGACAAACCGAAGCATCTGCTCAACACACTTGGAGCGTACGTCACTCATGGCATCAAGACGTCGCGTGAGAAAGAACTGAGTGGTGCAGAGCCGTCGCAGCATCCGCCAATACGCACCGTACTGAGCCGTGATGAGTGAGCCTTCGCTACTTTTCCCTCCTTTCATCGCCTCATAAATCTTGCGGCCGGCCAAAACCTCGTCGTGCTTCTTATAAATCTCTCGAGCCACTTCGCTCGAAGAAATCACAACCGTTAGCATCGACCCGAGCCATAAAGTCATGATTGGCCCGTGAAGCCGTGAAAGTTTAGTCAATGAGTCGTGTGGCGGTGAACCGACGAGCTGGAACATGTTGCCTATCACCGGCCATGGCTTTGGTCCCGGAGGTAATTTCGTACGACGTCGTTTGGTGTGAAGGAGATAAGTAATGTATGTGAGAAGGAC
Organism: Lepidium aucheri; assembly: GCA_900406435.1. Lineage (NCBI taxonomy): Eukaryota > Viridiplantae > Streptophyta > Magnoliopsida > Brassicales > Brassicaceae > Lepidium > Lepidium aucheri. The sequence goes on along the minus strand of OVBA01000981.1, from coordinate 43,585 downwards.
AATGGTCGTAAATATTCCCATTAACTCTTTTTTCGTTAATAATAGTATAATCATTTTGTTCTTGCTTCTGAAAATCGTATCAAACGTTTTTGCTTTATAGAGATTCGATTTGGTGTCATCTTGTTGCTATCGTTAGTGAGTTTCGTGTTTCTCAGGAAAAAAACAAAAACAAAAGAATTGTTGATAAATTTGTTTGATGGTGGGACGAATCTTGTCGTTATTATATTAGGAATCTTTATAGGACATAATCGCCTGAAAAGATTACATGTGACATTGTTTTGTTCTTTTAACCGCCAAAATGCGGGACTTTAACCGTCAATAATACTATTATATCAAATGTAAAGTGTAAGTAAAATTGAGTATTTATTTTCAAATGATCACCATGCAGCTGACAGTTGATCAATTAGTTTACGTAAATTTTAATAGATCAAAACTTGAAGGCCCATTTGTAGATTCTTCTTCTAATTAAAACATACAAACATTAATTTGTTGTGTCCATTTACCAAACAATCTTTGTTTAAGTATCAAATTAGATATTCACATTTAATCTATTAAAATATTATATATGCGCGATCTCTGATCGGTAAAAAAATTATAAAAAAGATTTGGTAATGGACATTCGATATGAGTTTGGAAGGATCCTTGGATAAATACTAAACAATGTTCCAAGACCAACAATAGGAGTATGGCCAAATATTTATTCAGAATTGATGGTGGACCAATTTATTGATATAGCTTCTAGATCCTCGCGCGAAACTCTCTTTTACGTCTATTTCTCAAGTCTAGTGATATTTTGAAAAATGTATCACTCCACAACTTCATCTTTTGTCTCCGTGAATCAATAATAACCAAAAGGAGAAGTTGGGTTACAACAAGCCCAATTGAAAGAAGCTTCCAGTCAAGCCTTTAACGATAAAGACATATATACTTAAGTTATGTTTTCCGCAAACATAGCGCTTAAGAGAGAGATATTAAGAGAGATATTGTTTTAGGGTTAAGGAGAGCAAAGTTATGATTATCTTTGTAAACTGTTTAATCATTTGATTTTTAGTGGATTTTGATAGTAAGTACCTCCTACGCAAAGAATTTTAGAGGCTGTAATTTCTGTGTTCCTTATTCATGTGTTCTCAGTTACATATATATCGATCTATACAATCAAAAAGACTAAATCAACTCCTAAAATATCGACAAAGAATAAAGAAACATAATCATTTGTTTATGTAAATACAATCAGCTTTGATTCAGGAATCGTAATCAACGTTTCCATCATGTTAACACGTCAATACCCCCCCCTCAAGTTGGAGCATACAAGTAGTGTATGCCTAACTTGTGTCGAAATGCCGTAAAACCATCTCGTCCTATTGGTTTTGTGAAGATATCTGCGAGTTGAGCTGAAGATGCGACATGGTTAAGGCGAATAATGTGACGCAAGACTTCATCCCTAACAAAATGACAATCTAGTTCCACATGCTTCGTCCTTTCATGAAAAACCGGGTTTGTAGCAATATAAATGGCTGACTTACTATCACAGTTTACACGCATTGGAGAGTCATGTGTGACGCCTAGAGTACGCAATATGCGTTTAACCCAAATCAACTATTGTGTCAAGTAAAAAATTGCGCGATATTCAGCCTCGGCCGATGATCTACTAACGGTGTCTTGTTTTTTAGTTTTCCAAGAGACTGGTGAGTCACCTAATTGGACAAAGTATCCAGTAACTGAACGTCCAGTTAGAGGACAACTAGCCCAATCCGAATCACACCAGCCTGTGACCTGAAAATCTCCATGTGAATCAAGAAGAATACCTTTTCCTGGATCAGATTTAAGATAGCAAACAACACAGAGTGCTGCTGTCCAATGATCTTCTCTTGGTGCTTTCATAAACTGAGCAAGAACATGGACACAAAATGCAAGATTAGGTCGTGTGACAACAAGGTAGATCAAACGACCTATTAGACGTCGATATTGTGATGGAATTTGTAGAAGAGGAGATGTTGATAATGCTAAACCGTGATTTTGTTCTAGAGGAAAGGCAACTGGTTTACATCAAGCATTCCTGTTTCAGAGATAATATCGAGGGCATATTTTCTTTGACAAAGGTACATACCAGAATCATTGCGAGCAACTTCAATGCCAAGAAAATACTTGAGTGGCCCTAAGTCTTTCATGTGAAAGCAACTTACCAAATAGTCTTTGAAGCGGTGTGTTGCATGTGAATCAGTTCCAGCAATAATCAAGTTATCGACATACACTAAAATGTGTATACGAACTCCCTTTGATTCAAACGTGAATAGAGAGTAATCAGTCAAAGATTTTTTGAAACCATAGTCAAGAAGAGCTGATGACAACTTCGCAAACCAACATCGAGGAGCTTGTTTTAAACCATAGAGTGACTTCCTTAGACGACACACTTTGTTCTTATCTTCACTTTGAAATCATGGAGGCATTATCATATGCACTTCTTCTTCTAAATCCCCATGTAAAAATGCATTTTTAACTTCCATTTGATGAACAACCCAACCTCGTTTATTAGAAACATCAAGAAACAATCGAATTGTCCCCATCTTAGCAACCGGAGAAAATGTTTCTCCATAGTCTTCACCTTTGATTTGATTATTACCCATGGCGACAAGCCTAGCTTTGTAGCGTTCTAATGTACCATCAGACCTGAGCTTTACCTTGAAAACCCATTGACTACAAATTGCCTTCTTCCCAGGTGGTAGATCCTCAATTGTCCATGTATTCAAGTCCTCAAGTGCACCATATTCATTGTGCACAGCTAATCGCCAACGCTTGTCCTCCATAGCTTGTTTAAAGCTTTTAGGTTCAACATGTTCTTCCATAGCTGCTACAAAAGCTACATGAGTTCCAGAAAAACGTTGCACATTATCATGGTTAGATATTGGGTAAGTACTCTTTGTAGGCTTACTATCGACCGAATTAATCACATAGTTCTTTAGTGTCACCGACTGTTTCCTGGTTCGATGACCATGACCAAGTTGTGGTTCCGTTGCAAGTGGTTCAGCAACTATACTTGCTGCAGGTTCAGGTGAAACACGAGGTGATTCGATGACAATTGTTAGCTGTGAAGGTGTAGATACAGGTCGTGGAGGAGAAGATGAAGCTGTAGTCTCGTCATTTGCAGTTCCACTAGTGGATCCATGCTCATAGATCATAGCTGGTGCTGGTCGTTGTAGAGATGGAAAAGCTTCATCATCGACACTAATATTCTGAAACAAAAGACCAAGATCATGAGACTCATCATTGCCATGATTCGAGTTACCAAAATCTGCAAAAGGAAACTCGTCTTCAGAGAAAACAACATCTCTAGAGACAAAGAATTCTGATTTCTCAAGATCAAACAATCTCCACCCCTTCTTACCGTAAGGGTAACCAACAAACACACATTTCCTGCTTCTAGGACCAAATTTATCACCCCCACGATCTGATTATGTGCATAGCACAAGCTGCCAAATACTCGAAGATGTTCATAAGGAGGTGAGTGTTTGTATAGTCGTTCATAAGGTGTCATGTTCCCGATGACAGAGCTTGGCGTTCGGTTAATCAAATATGCGGCTGTGAGTAAGGATCCTTGAAACCGCAGAGCTCGTGCTACATTCAAGATATGCCGGTGCTTTCGCTCAACTCTACTATTTTGTTGTGGTGTTCCTACACAAGATGTTTCATGCACAATCCCATGTGTCTGAAAATATCTCGTTAGACTGAGAAATTCGGAACCATTATCGCTTCGAATTCTTTTTACTTGAGTATTAAATTGCCTTTCCGTATAAGCCAAGAAATCTTACAAGTATTTAGTGGTTTCACCTTTATCAGTCATCAAATATACCCAAATCCCTCTTGAATAATCATCAACAATCGTAAGAAAGTATCTTGCACCACAATGTGTGACTAATCGATAGGGACCCCAAATATCAATGTGGATTAAATCAAAAACTTCTGAAGCTTTATTCAAACTATTAGGAAAAGATTCGCGAGTTTGTTTTGTCCGAAGACATACATTACACTTATTCTGATTCTGAGAAATAGAAGAAACGGATGGAAGAGATTCAAGAACTTTGCTTGATGGATGTCCAAGTCGACTATGCCATAAGTCCTTGATCTTGATCTCCTTTGTAGAAACCCCAGCTGCAACATTAACACTTTGAAAATGAAAAGTTCCACCAACTCGTTTACCCGCTCCAATCACCGTCCTTGTACATCGGTCCTGAACAATAAGGAACATATCAGCCATCTGAACTACACACCTGTTCTCATCCATGAGTTGTGCCAAGGAGATCAGATCAGATTTCAATTCTTCCACAAAGTAAACCGATTTTAGAATCAAGTCATTCCCAAGCCTTATTGAACCTTCTTTATATGCAATTTGTTCCCTTCCATCGGCCATTATATTAATACTAGATCAATGAATAGCACATTCGACAAAGACTCAAATTTTCCTGTAAGATGATGCGAAGCACCAGTGTCCAAAATCCAAGAAGATTCACGTGAGAAGATTTTCAACTTACCAGTCATTTTCTCTGTAACTTTCTCTTTACCAGCATTTAAAATGCTTTTGATCGCTCTCCATTGATGATCAGTGAGACCATTGACACCATCACGATCATTATCCATGTAGACATAATTAGCTTCCTCTTGTTTTTCCAAATCAGGAAAATAAACTTTGTTTGCGTAAGCCCTGTTTTTGCTCTGAGTATTGGAACCAAATTTTTGTTGATTGCTTGCTCCTTTACTTTGAACAACACGGCTCCTTGGTCTGTCACCCCACCATTCAGGATATCGAATAACCGCAAAACAGCCTTCAGATGCATGACCTGTACGATTGAAGTACTTACAGACCAAGTTTTTATCCTTGTCATCAGGTTTGAAACGAGAACGAGATTGAGTAGCAAAGGCAGTGACTTCAGGTCTCTCTTCAACATGAGGTCATGAATCCTTTTCTTGTCTCACCAAGTTATACACTTCTTCCAAAGACAACATAGGAACACGAGCAACAATGCTGGAACGCACAGGTCTATAAATTTCATCCAATTCGAAAAGAAACTGGTGAACTTTATCCTCCTCACGATCTACTTCTTGTGTGGCTCCAAGATCACATGTGCAATATCCACACTTGCACACTCGTATAGGTTGATAATTGGCAAGATCATCCCATATTCGAGTTAGCTTCCCAAAGTAAGCTTGGACCGGACTTCCTTGCTGTTTGCAACATGGCCAAGTCTGCTTTGATCTGCTGCATCCGAGATCCATTAATCACAGCAAAACGTTTCTTCAAGTGTTCCCACAAATCCTGAGCAACATCACGATGAGATATAGAAGATCTCAATGTTGGATCAATACTCATCTTAATCCATGAGACCAAGAGCGCTTCAATGGTCCACCAATCTTCAAGATCTAAAGAACCTTCGGCTGGTTTCAGAATGGTTCCATCAAGGAAACCAAATTTCTTTCGAGACCTCAAAGCTGTACGCATACTACATGCCCATTCATCATAGTTAGGACCTTTGAGCAGTGGATATGAGATTACAGCACCTGGGTTATCTGCAGACATGAGATCATAAGGTGAGATGGTTCGTCTCACAGTGGTTGGTGTCGGGACCGGAGTCGGAGTCACAGACGAGTTCGTGTTCGCATCGGTGTTGATCGGGTTTAACATGTTTCGATTTTGGATTGAAATTTTCTAGGGTTCAGGCTCTGATACCATAAAGAATTTCATAGGCTGTAATTTCTATGTTCCTTATTCATGTGTTCTCAGTTACATATGTATCGATCTATACAATCAAAAAGACTAAATCAACTTCTAAAATATCGACAAAGAATAAGGAAACAGGAAATCCTCTGTTTATGTAATACAATCAGCTTTGACTCAGGAACCGTAATCAACATTTCCATCATGTTAATACGTCAATACTACGAGATGTACCTGTAACCATTCTGGGAACTCACTAAATTTTGGTGTTATTATGTCACAAATCACATATCTTATTATTGAAGCTACAGATTAAACAAGTTAAACAAATTTGTTGAAGACTTCACAAGTGGTATCAGAGCCAAGTTTCTTATTTTAGTTTTAGAAAGCAATCTTAGTTTTTTTCTTGGTCTTTAGAAATCAATTGGTAAACGTTCTTCTCTGTCTGGCCAGTGGAAAAGAAGTTACCGGGTGTATTAGTTTTCTGAAGCAGGTTGAAGAGTGCTTGGTTTGGTGTTCATGGGTAGTTGTTTGTGGTTCAGCAGGGTTGTCCAACTATTATTTGTCTTTGGTTTTGTACCCGAAACAGAAAGAGTAACACAAGGAATCAGTTCATAAACATGGAGCCTACACATGGAACATTTAAGGTTGGTATCTTTGATGGCAAAGGTGATTTTAGTTTGTGGAAACACAAGATGTTGTGCCAATTGGAGATTATGGGTTTAGAGTCCACATGGAGGAGGACATAGTTAAGGTACATTCCACTAATAAGGATGGAAATGTTAAGCCCAAGCCTAAGGTGGTGGATCCTCAAAAGGATAAACGTGCAAAAAATCTGATCAGCATGAGTCTTAGTGATGTTGTTCTAAGAAAAGTGATGAAGGGAAAGACAACACCAAGAATCTAGAGAGCATTGAAAAAGGATTATCAATCTAAAGCATGGTCCAACAAAATTTAATTGAAGCATAAATTCACTAGTTTCAAGATGGCTAAAATAAAAAGCATTGAAGAAAACATGGAGGATTTTCTTAAACTGATAGATGACCTAGCAAGTATTAACATCAACATTGTGGATGAGGATCAAGAGCTTCAGATACTAGATATACTACCTAAACAGTATGATCAGTTGGTGGACACACTTTAGTATGAAAATTAGAATGATATACTTACTTTGAAAGATGTTGTTAACTATACATACTCAATGGACAGAGACCTTAAGAAGAAAGTTCTGTGCATAAAACAACAAATTTAGAAGAGCTGTTTGCCACTAAAAAAGGCAGATTGAGTCAAATATATAAGGAAAACAAAGGAACTAGATCGTAAAGCAAACATTGGTCTTAGTCTAAGCCTAGAAATACCAAAGGATGTTGGGTATGTGGCAAGGAAGGTCACTCGAAGCGTGATTTCTCTGAGAGGAAAGGAAAAGACCCTCAGAAAAATTCAACGAACTCAACAAACATAGTATATGTGGAACATTTGGTTATATTTGCAAGTGAGAAGAATCAGCAAATGGAAGTACACAATGAGCCAGTAGCTTCGATAGTGAGTGTTAATCATCCTAGAAATGAATGGATTTTAGACTGAGGGTGATCATTTCATAGCACACCTCATAAGGATGTTCTGTTTGACTTGGAAGAATTTGAAGGTGGATGGGTGTTAACGGCAAGCCATACTCAAAGTGATATTAATGGCATGGGAACAATTCAGATTTTGAACCCAAATGGCACACAAGTGATACTTACTGAGGTGAGATATATGCCATTTTAGGAAGGAATCTTATATCTTATGGTGTCTTAGAAAAAGCACACTAGGGAGAGACATCGAAATTCAGTTTTTTAAGGGAAACCAGAAAGTATTTCTAGCATTTATTCTGATGGGTTGTATTATCTTGAGGGAAAGGTAAAAAAACATGAGGTTTTTGTAGCAAAGGCAACAATTGACACTACAACAATGCCACATTGTAGGTTGGGGCACATGAGTGTGGAACATATGCAAAAGGTGATGAAGAGTGGTTATCTAAGTAATAAGGAAGTTAAAGAGTTGAAATTCTGTGAAGGGTGTGTCCTTGGAAAATCGTAGAAGAAAAGTTTCCCAAAAGAAAAACATTGTTCAACTGGAATTCTTGACTCAGTATACACTACTTATGGGGCTCTCCTTCATCTCCTGTAAGTGTAGGTGAATGTCAATATTTTGTCACTTTCATTGACGACTATTCAAGGAAAGTGTGGATTTACTTTTTGAGATCTAAAAATGAAGTGTTTTATAAGTTCAAAGAGTGGAAAGCTGAAAGAGAAATACAACAGACAAGAAGATTAAGTGTTTGAGGACATATAACAGATTTGAATTATGCAACAATCAGATGGATGATTTAAGTAAGGCAACAAGGATTAAACGACATAGAACATGTATGTATACACCTCAGTAGAGTAGGGTTTCTGAGAGGATAAACAGAACTATTATGGATAAAGTTTGATATATGCTTTCTGAATCCGGGTTAGATTAGAGTTTTTGGGCTGAAGCAGCGTCTACTACAGTGTATCAGATTAATAGATCCCCTAATTCATCTATATAGTATCAATTGCGAGAGGAAGTTTGTTCAGGTAATGAGCTAGATATTTCTCATGTGAGAAAATTTGGATGTTCAGCCTATGTTCATGTTATTCAAGGAAAGACATAACCCATAGTAAAGGGAGTTTTTGTTAGTTACCCAAAAAGCGTGAAAGTTTATAGAGTATGGATACCAGATGAATTAAACTGCAAAATCAGCAAAGATTTGGTGTTTAATGAAGAAGAATTATTCAAAGACATCTCAGAGCCCAAGGTAGAAAAGAAGAATAAAAAAAAAGAGTAACGTTCAACCTAGTTTGATTCAAGGTCCTATAGGTAGTAACGTTTAGTCAGAATCTTTGATTCAAGGTGAAGCTGGTACACAAGCAAGAAATTCTTTTGAATGTGGAGCAGTTTCACAGTTGAAAATTTTAAATCAAGGAGCTGAATTTGTTGAATCAGAATCTAAGAAATCTGAGACAGAAAGTGAAGACAACACGGAGGATGAAGAGGAACATGATCTGAGTGAATATATTCTAGTCAGAAACATAACTAGAAAGGAAATTAAGTCACCGTCTTGTTTCTAAAAGGATAACTTTGTTGCTTATGCATTTACTGAGGCAGAATTAGTTGATCTAGATGAACCATATTTTTACAAAGAAGCTAGAAAATGTAAAAATTGGAAGTTTTGGAATGAAGCTACAGATAATAAAATGAATTCTTATAGAAAAAATGGTACTTCAAATCTAGTTAAGGCTTCTAAGAATAAAAAAGTCATTGGTTGCAAATAGATTTTTACAAGGAAATTTGGGATTCTAGGAGTGGAGAAACCTAGATTCAAATCAAGACTTGTAGCTTAAGGATTTTTACAGGTAGAAGGTATTGATTATAATGAAGTTTTTGCACCCGTTTTGAAACAAGTTTCTATAAGGCTTCTCATATGAGCAGTGATTAACCTAGATCTTCAGCTGGAACACCTAAACGTAAAGACCACATTTTTACATAGAGTGTTAGAAGAGAAAATATACATGCAAGAACCTGAAGGGTACGTTACTAAGGGTAAAGAAGAGTATGTCTGTCGGTTGGTTAAATCTCTTTATGGTTTAAAACAGAGCTCTAGTGGATAAAAGTTTGATGAATTCATGACAAATCAAGATTTTCATAGAAATGAATACGATCCATATGTTTACCTTAAAGGTGCGGATATGCTGAGTAAAGTATACTTGTCAATCTATGTTGATGATATGTTGGTTGCATGACATGAAGGAAATTCAATGGCTAAATGATAAATTGGCTAAAGAATTTGGAATAAAGGACTTAGGTGCAACTAACAGGATTCTGGAAATGGAGATTATTTGTGGTAGGAAGAAATGTTTTCTAAAACTATAACAAGAAAGATACTTGACTCAGGTTTTAAAGACGTTTAGGATGTTTAATGCAAAACATGTGGTGATTCTTATTGGCTCACAATTCAAATTGAAGAGTTTATCTCAAGAAGAGGAAAAAACGGAAGCTAAACTAATGCTTGAAATATCGTATACAAGTGCAGTTGGGAGTTTAATGTATGCAATGTTGGGTTCAAGGCCTGATTTAGCTTACAATGTTGGTTTGGTGAGTCGGTTTATGGGAAAATGTGGAAGAAATTATTGGCAAGAAGTGAAGTGGGCTATGCATTATCTAAAGAGTAACTTATGCTCAACTATAACATTCATAAAGCAAGAAGATTTTCAAGTTCAAGGTTTTTGTTACGCAGATTTTGCTGGATACTTAGACAGAAGACGATCAATTATGGGTTACTTGTTTTAGGTTGGTGGTAATACCGTGAGTTAGAGATCTACAGTCAATGGTAACATTATCTACAACTGACTATTGACTATGTTTCATTAACTGAAACAACAAAGGAAGCAATTTGGTTAAAGAGAATATGTGGTGAATTGAGTTTTGAACAGAAAGGTGTTAAAGTGTTTCATGATTCACAGAGGCTATATGTTTGGCCAAGAACAATATGTTCCACAAAAGAACCAAACATATGGCGGTTAAGTATAATTTTATACGGGACTTGATGGAAAAAGGTGAAGTTTACGTTGAGAAAATCCACTCATCCAAGAATTAAGCAGACTTACTTACGAAATCTTTACTTGGTAAGCGTTTGAAGAAGGTCTGCTCCAACTCAGAGTTGAGTAAATCCCATGGAAGGCTCATGTTCAAGCTCATACACAAAGAAAGAAAATATGTTAGTTTTCTACTATATTAGTTGATTGACAAAACTGGAAGCGCTATGTTGTGAAACTGAAAGTAACCTAAGCCAACTATCTGTAGCTATTTAGTCATTGGAAGATGGTCCAATAGTGAGCTACAAAGTACAAATAAGAAAGAAACAACGTGATTACCAAACAATTTTGAAACAGGAACATATGAGTCCAAGGTCAATTCTATTGGATAAAACCGGGTCAAGAAAAAGAAATCTCATCGAGGCAAAAGCAAAGGAAAGAGATCGAGTACATGGGTGTTAAGAAAAAGGTGGAACTTGTTTATCAATTTCGAGATCTACGAGAATCTGTTCTAAACAAGGAAAATCTGTTACGGATTTATGTTTGGAGGAAGAGATAGAAAAGTAGATTGGTGAAGATAGAGATTTAATTCACAACAATGGCTTACGCGAAGTTCAAACTGAACTCACCTTGACTTTGGTAAGGAAGAGACGTCGGAGATGTGATAGGCTGCAGGTACCTCTCACTTCTATGACTAAGGGGAAGAGAAGCATTAGAAAGAAGAGTGGCTGAAGTGAGAGACTCAGGATCCAGTAGAGAGTTTAATAAAGAAGTGGAGTGTGTGTTGTTTTACATTTCTAGTGATGTTGTGTGTTGTTTTACAGTTTGAGTGTGTGTCGTTTGTGAGAGTGTTTACTTTGTATGGTTGCAGAGTATATATACTCGAAACCTAAGCTGAAACATTTTATGCAATTAAGAATTATTATTATCCAACGCCGTAATCTTCTCTTCTCTCCTACATTTTTGGATTCTTATTCCCTTCTTCTTTCTCATCATATCTTGTCTATTCTTACTCTAACTCTCTTTCTTCTACTCTTTACAATCTGATCCTAATATTGGTATCAGAGCCATGGTGCAAAGAACAGACCCAGAAGAATCATTGTTCTCCGTTGAATCTCAGCTCGGAATGCTGCGACAATCCAACGCCGATCTTGTGAAATTGTTGGAAGCAGCCAATGAAGATAAGAGATAGCTGAAAGAAACCCTAACGAGTCTGATGAAGAAGGTGGATATGATTTCAGACCCGATTAGAAAACAAATTGATGACACTTTTGCTTCATGTGCTCGAGTTGGGGTCAAGGATCCAGGAAAATCACCGATAGATTTCCACCCCCCCCATCGGAAAGAGCTCAAGACGATGGACTTCTTCCTTTCCCACCATTGACGGTACCCAGAACCCATCATCAAGGCTCGTCATCTTTCCAGAGGTTCGAAGATAACAAGGTTAGCTCTCCAGTATCAACGGTTGATATTTATAATAGAAAACTGGAGCTACCCATATATAAGGAACAAGATGCGGATGAATGGGTGTACAGGATAGAGAGGTATTTTGAAAATCACCAGATTTCAAATAGGGACAAACTGTCTGTGGCGTATCAATGTATGACTGGGAGTTCGATCAAATGGCTGAAAATGGCTCAAGACTGAGAGGAGATTAGCTGCTGGTTGGAGTGTAAGGAGATTTTTCTGGCTAGGTATAAGCCAACTTACGGAGGAACAGCTTTCGGTTGCTTTATAAGCTAAGACAAACAGGGATTGTGGACAATTACCGGCAAGAATTTGAGTCTCTATGCTCGGATTTACCAAAGGTACCACTGTCAGCATTAGAAGAATTGTTTCTGGGTGGTTTGCATAAAGAAATCAGAGATCTAGTGGTGAGATGATGTCCTGTCAACCTTGAACACATGTTCAAACTAGCCAAGATTGTTGAGGATCAAGTGAGTGAGACGTATGGATGGGAGAGAGAGCAAGCTCAAAGGTCTGTAAATACTTATACACAGTCAGCTGCACGATCACATTACAATCAACCTACTCAAAGTAATGCCTTAGTACCATTCCGTAAGCCTTTGGTTGAGACAAAAGACCATAAAAAATGAACACCGGTCAAGAAAAAGGGTTAAATCCATGTTGCCACTGTGGAGACACATATGCCGCTCAAATCAGAGGTTTAGGGCCATGGAAATAGAAGAAGAAACTAGTTATGAAACAAACGAGATGGAAGCTATTGATAACTCAACCCCAGAAGAGTTGACGGATGATATTGGAGCATGTGAGGTTGTTAGCTATCACAGGAAAATCGAATGAGAAGTCATTGAGAGTATTGGCTATGATAAATGGGATTGAGGTGGTAGTTTTGATCGATTATGGAGCCACCAACAACTTCATTTCACTAATTCTGGTAGATAAATTAAAACTACAAGTTATGAAAACAAAGGTGTTTCTTGTATCAGTTGGTGATGGGAAGATAGTAAAAGGACAGGGAAAGTGTAAAAGGGTAGCTAGACTTTCCAGGAGTTGTTATAGTTGAAGATTTTCTGTGTTTTGCCTTGGGATCAACAGCTGATGTTGTGTTGGGGTATTCTTAGCTAGAAAAGCTAGGTGAAACTAGAGTGAATTGGGGTCTTTGAAGGCTTAAGTTTGAACAAGAAGGCAGATGAGTGGAGATAAATGGAAGCCCACAATTATTAAGGAAACAAGTTTCCCTTAGAGCTTTGACGAAGAAGAAACGAGAAGGTGAATTAAACTTTTTACCTGAACTCTGAGAGCTGTTTACAAACACGGTAAAGGATGGAAAATGGAGCAATGAAGTTATGATACAAAGAGTGTTGAGTAGTTACAGTGATGTTTTCAAAATACCGAGTGGTCTGCCACCCATACGGAATAGAGAGCATGCGATCACTATGAAAGAAGGATGAGGACTGATAAATTGTAGACCATATCGCTATTCGTTCACACAGAAAAATGAGATCGAAAAGCTGGTGACTGAGATGCTGGAAGCAGGGATAATCCAACCTAGTGTGAGTCCTTATTCTAGTCCGGTAGTGTTAGTTAAGAAGAAAGACGGGGGATAGCGTTTCTGTGTGGATTACAGGTCACTTAATAAGGAGACAATTCCAGATCGCTACCCCATTCTGGTGATCGAAGAACTGTTGGACGAGCTGAACAGAGCATCTGTATTCTCCAAGGTTGATTTGAAGTCTGGGTATCACCAAATCCAAGTCAGAAAAGCGGATGTGCACAAGACCGCTTTTTGTACGCATGAGGGCCATTACGAGTTTAAGGTGATGCCGTTCGGTTTGACAAATGCTCCAGCCACCTTTCAAAGCGTAATGAATGAAATTTTCAGACCACATCTGAGGAAGTTCGTACTGGTTTTTTTGATGATATCTTGGTATACTGTCCAGACTTAAAATCGCATGAGCAGCACTTGCTGGTAGTGTTAAAGACGTTGAAGAAGAACTCTTTCTATGCGAATGAAAAGAAGTGTGCATTTGCGCTGGACGAAATTGCATACCTCAAACACATAATATCTGGTCGAGGAGTAGCAGCTGATCCTGAAAAGGTGGCAGTAATGAAGAGCTGGCCAAAACCCAAGAGTGTTATAGCCCTGAGAGGATTCCTGGGTCTAACAGGATATTACAGGAGGTTTGTTGAAGGGTATGGTAAAATAGCTCAGCCTTTGACCGAGTTACTTAAGAAAAATAACTTTAAGTGGTGTGAAAGAGCTGAGTCTGCATTTGTATCACTCAAAGAAGCGATGATGAGATTACCAGTTTTAAGGCTTCTGGATTTTGAGAAGGAATTTGTGATAGAGACTGATGCGTCAGGCATGGGAATAGGTGCAGTTTTGTCCCAAGAAAACAGACCAATAACCTTCATCAGTCAAGGATTTTTGGACAAAGGCAAGACAAAGTCGGTGTATGAAAGAGAGTTGTTAGCAATAGTATTTGCGGTCTCTAAGTGGAAGCACTACATAAGCAGCCGTAAGTTTGTGATTAAGACTGACCAGAAAAGTTTGAAGCACCTATTGGACCAGAAGAACTTGGCCGGAGAACAACAACGATGGGCAATTAAGTTGCTAGGACTGAATTACTCCATTGAGTACAAACCCAGGACAGAGAATAGCGTGGCAAATGCAATGTCAAGACAAACTGTTGAAGGGTTAGCACAATTGAAAATATCAGCCCGTCTAACCTTGGATGTAGAAGAGCTATTAAGGCAAAAGTTGTCGGATGAGGAGGGTCAGAAGTTGGTGGACAAAATCAAGGAGGATAACCTCGATAACTCGGAGTTTCAGCTGAAAGGAAACTTGTTGGTTAAAGCTGGTAGAGTTGTAGTTCTGAGAGGATCTCCCTTCATTCCAAATCTCATTAAGCAATTCCATTCAAGTGTCATAGGTGGTCATGGGGGGCTCTTTAAAACGTATAAACGAATGGAAAAAGAAGTATATTGGGCTGGCATGAAAAAAAGACATAGAGAGCTTCATCAAGGAATGTCGAGTGTGCCAAGTTAATAAGTATTCAACCCTCTCTCCAGCAGGTACTTTGTGTCCTTTACCAGTTCCGATGCAGATATGGGCTGATGTGAGTATGGACTTTATAGACGGATTACCAAAATCTAAAGGGTTCGACTCTGTGTTAGTAGTGGTGGATAGACTGAGTAAATATGGCCATTTCATACCTCGTAAGCATCCTTATACTGCAAGTTCAGTGGCAGCAGCATTCATACAAGAGGTTGTTAGGCTTTATGGGTTTCCAGAATCAATTGTATCTGATCGAGACAAGATCTTCTTGAGTAATTTCTGGTCTGAGCTGTTTCAGGTACATGGGATTGAGTTGAAGAAAAGCAGTCCATACCATCCCCAAACCGATGGTCAGACAGAGGTCCTAAATCGCTGTTTAGAAACGTATTTGCGTTGCTTTGTGAGGGACAAACCGACTAGCTGGGCTTAGTGGTTGCCATGGGCAGAATACTCGTATAATACAGATTACCATACCACTCTTAAAACCTCTCCCTTCCATGCTTTATATGGGTGTGAACCACCAAAATTGCTCAGGTTTGGTGACATCCCTGCTAAGAACGAACATGTTGAAGAAATGGTCAGACATAGAGATGCATTTTGCAAGAGTTGAGAAGTAATATGGCTGCTACACAGAAACAGATGGAGAACATAGCTAATAAATCACGAAGGGATGTGGAGTATAATGTGAGGGATTTGGTTTACATAAAACTGAGACCATATAGGTAGCAAACGGTAGTACGTAGGATCAACGAGAAGCTGTCCCCTCGCTATTTTGGTCCGTATAAGGTGATTGCCAAAGTAGGTAGAGTGGCCTATAAACTGCTATTACCAGAAACAAGTGCAATACATCTGGTATTTTATATCTCTCAACTTAAAAAGGTTGTGCCTTCGGACCAAACTACACAAGACTTACCACCATGTCTCAGTCAGGCCATGGTTTGGGAAGTTAAACCCGAGTCTGTATTAGCAATCCGAAAGGGCAGTTTGAGTACAAGTCAAGAGGTGTTGATCAAATGGCAACAACTTCCTGAGTCTGAAAACTCGTGGGAACTAGCAGCCGAGCTGAAGACACGTTGTCCGTTTTTTCACCTTGAGGACAAGGTGAGTCTTCTAAGGGGGGTATTGATAAACTACAGGTTCCTCGCACTACTATGACTAAGGGGAAGAGAAGCATTAGAAAGAAGAATGGCTAAAGTGAGAGACTCGGGATCCAGTAGAGAGTTTAATAAAAAAGTGGAGTGTGTGTTGTTTTACATTTCTAGTGATGTTGTGTGTTGTTTTACAGTCTGAGTGTGTGTTGTTTGTGAGAGTGTTCACTTTGTATGGTTGCAGAGTATATATACTCGAAACCTAAGCTGAAACATTTATGCAATTAAGAATTATTATTATCCAACGCCGTAATCTTCTCTTCTCTCATACATTTCTGGATTCTTATTCCCTTCCACCAAATACAACAACCTTTCCACCAAATGGTTTATCTACACCTATAATATCTATTAAACTCTGATCCAAGGATTCAAAGCAATGCTTACTCATCATTGATGTTTCATCCCAAATGATGAGTGATGATTCTTTGACCAACATAGCCAAATCAGATCCTCTCTTTATTGAGCAAGTTGTGAAATCATCAAGATTTATAGGTATTCCAAACCTTGAATGTGTTGTTCTATCTCCAACTAACAACAAAGATGCTATTCTGCTTGATGCAACATTGAGAACAATTCTCCCTCTGTATCTAATAGCAGATGATAAGACTTTTCACATATATGTTTTCCCAGTACCACCAAAACCATATACAAAAAAAGACAGCCTTAATCCTGCAACACAGAATCTATAACGTCATCATATACCTTTTTTTTGCTCTGAAGTTAGCATCTTAACATTCCTATCATGTTCTCTTTTCAGCTCTTCACAATCATAATTATGTTCTTCAAACAAAAAATGATTCAACGTTGTAGCGTGGCCATCTGTATCAATCTGAGTCATTGACACGTACATACTAAGAGAACTTCCAACATCCCTCAAACTATAATCAAGCTCAATTAGTGTAAAATTTCTGAGTTGTGATTCAGTCAAATTCAGTCCTACATAAAATTAATATAAAAATATGAGCAATATAGACGTACAAAATAATTTATTCTTTATTGATATTATGGTTGATAGATTTACATACCTGGCATTCGTAATAATGCGCGTTTCTTGTACAATATATCATCAGACAAGAATTCCCAAGTACGTTCCCACACGTATTATGGTGATGATAGGCTGTTAGTTGTCAACATTTGTGCAAAACTCTACGTAATGTTGAGGCTGATGACCATTGACTTGCACTAACAATAGCTTCGATGTACTCAGAATCATCATCTAAGAGTCCTCTAGCAATACACACTTCCTTAAAAGTATTGTACATAACTCCTTCAAAAGTCCTAATATCTTCATAACATGTTGGACCTCTAACTATGTTGAGCAACACTCTTAAGTAGAATAATTCACCAAGTGAAGGAGGCACATAATATATTCAACCAATTGCAAACCTACTTCTTTTCCTTCTATTCCATACTTTATCCTTTCTGTTATATATATTCTTTGAAGAGAACTCTACATATGTAAGACTCCTTGCCTCATCGTCTGTTTTATTACGCTCCATCCAAGCTAAAAACATTGATTGGTCAACTGATTTTCGATTCAGAAGATTATCACATGGGTCATCATCTTCCAATCAACAACTTGTTGATCTTTCAGATGGAAAGAAAGCTTTTCAATAGGGATAGATCTGTAATGTATTGGAAAAACAAATATTCTCCAAGTTGCTTCACATGATGATATATACCTATATGTCAAGACCAAATTTTTGAAGTCATATATCAGATAGCAATGGAAGCATTAGTAAATTTCATGGGAGATTAAGATCTACGTTAGTATAAAAGATATAAGCAAAACAATAAAATATACCTGCAATCGAAATAAGACTTGATTTTATCCTCAGTTTCTATCACATCATTCCCAGATTGGTTTCCTTGAATGTTGTTGTTGATTGTAGTTTCTGCATTGCCTTTCTTTAATGCAAATGCAATTCCTTCTTGATCTTTATGGATATACTTGAATAAGTATTTAATAGATCTCGACTGATTACACCACTCGACGTTAATATGAGCTCGATAACGTAAAGATAGTCTTTTGTTGTGAGGTACAAAATATCGATTATCACATTTGAAATTTTTTTTGTCACAAAACGACCATCTTTACGTCTTCTAAACACTAGATAACCATCTTGATCAACAGTAGTTTTTTCATTGAAACTCCTTGGATAAAACTTTGTACACTTACTGTCCCTCATACATGGAAAACTTGGGTCAACACAACCACATGGTCCATGAATCATCATGTCTTTAACAACATCATAATAATCTGGTTCTTCATCTTTCTCTGGTATCTCGGCACTGATAATGGAATCTATATCACTTGCATTAGGATATTTATGATCTTTATGCATGAACAAAAGTATATGAGCATGTGGAAGTCCTTGTTTTTGAAATTCTACAGTATACATAGCTGTATATGATAAAATTATTTTAAGTTAACCGCAATTTTGCAATTAATAAATATTCTTTAAGAAAAATAGATGATCAACTACAGAAGCAATTTACGAATTGAAAATTACCTGCAGTTGTCTTTCCAAATAGGCCATTATCTCGAGTCAAGTCTTCCATAAGAGTATCAAGCTTCATTTTGAATAATCTACAAGTGATATCTGGTCTGTCTTCAGATCTAAGATTTCTTTTTTCAAGATATCTTGTAATTTCTGGCCATTTTGGATTACAGGTGAATGTAATAAACAAATCAGGAAATCCAAAGTTTTTGCAAACTCCAATTGCATCCACATAATTTTGTCTCATATACCTTTCACCACAAGTAAAAGAAAATGGAATGAAAATTCTTAAACCCTGATTATTCATGTCACATTCACCATTGTTTGTAGCATCCTTAATATTTGCATAAGTACTTGATCGTAGCTTTAGTTGATTTTTCCTAATATACCTCATGTTATTAGTTTCAATTGTTGTGTAACCATCAACCAAGAAGTGTTGAAATAAGCTTTTTGATAGGAGAAGTTGGTGAATCATTCTTCCTATCTTGAATATGATAAGCAAATCATTGTCTCATGCTTATTGTTATTTGTTTTCTCTCCTCTATGTTACAAAAATTGTTTAGGATGCCTAGACAAAAACCATCTTCTCCGTAAGGAAAAATCAAAGGATACTGTAGCGGTAGATATGATGGACTCAGCTCACTTATCCCTTTAATTTTTCCAGATTTTGTTTCTAACACAATATATCTTTTATCCATTTCCAAAACGAAATCTCCAACAACCAAGGCTGCAACTTCTGATGATGTTGGACTGTTATAAATCCGTCCATCCTTTTTCTTTCATTCAACAAGACAAAATGTAAAGTTTCAGAATCTTCTTCCTTGAATCTGTCTTTATAAGTTTGGAAAGCTTGAACATGAGCATTGACTTCGTGTAACATCTTGGTCAAAATCTCCACAATATCTGTTCTTAGGGAGTTAGGTCCATGTGTATTATCAGGTGCGTTTTTACTGCAAATAATAATAGATTTAAAGAGAAAAAGAAAATTAACATAATTGTAATCAAAAGTAATATTTGGGAAAACAACAAAAATGTTTTAATGTGTGAATAGTTTTTTTTGATAAATTTACCATTAAGCTTTTAATTTTTTGATCACCTCATTACATGTATCATGTATGTAAATTTGTGAGAATTTAGGATCTTCACCTTCAGGAGGTAACATACTACCCATAAGATGATGATTCTCACCATGTAGTCCAAAATTTTTAGGACCTCGACCAATATTGATAGAGTGATCTATCTTCCCTCCAAGTGATGTAAAAGAAAACATCATATTGTATGCTCATATGTTTTCTCAAAAATTTATGCTCATATCATCATCGCCTGTAAGTAAGTGAAACAACTCCTTTGGAGGAGCTTCGAGTAGAGGTAATTTAATTTTACCATGTGTACAACAAAGAGAAAAAACAAGATTTCCTTTGTTCCTTTTCTTGTTAATCTTCTCTCTATACCACATTGTAGCACCACAAAGCGTGCATTCATATACTAGATCACCAAAATCTAGATAATCTCTATGTAAATATATCAAAATTAAAGCAGGAATATTATAACAAATCAAAAATACAAATATACCTTTAAATGAATTTAGGCTTCATGTGTCATTGCTTGGTTTTGTTGATTTGTTTTTCTTTGTATTAAAGATTGAACACGATGGCAATGGTTCTTCTGTATTTGCCATTTCTTGGGAGCTTGGATTACTTTCATTGTAATTTAAATAGTCCATTGATGAATAAGAATCGGATTCATCACTGTTATTCCAAACACCTAATTTAGCATTCAATGATTTAGTATATTGTTGTTATTTAGATTAGAAAAACATGTATTGATAAACATATAAAATATATTATCTTCAGACTCTATATTCTCATTGAAATCTGATCCTATAGTTTAAATAATAAAATTTATTATATTTGACAGCATAATAAAACATGAAGTTTGATTATATTTCTTATCGTACATACGTATTATAATACCTATATCATTACCGGTTTCATTAGGTGTTTGATTTGAGAAATATGTGCGTAAGCTGGGTTGCGTTAGAATAGAAGTACTTGTTGACGGCGAACATTTCCAGTAGATTTTCTCCAATCTTTCTACAATTAGCTTATCTATCCTTTTTTTTTCCTTCACTTGCTCTATATATATAAACACATAAATATTTGGTAACAAACTTTGTGAATATATGATTAAGTTTGACTATAAAAAAATTATATATATATTAACCTTGTTCTTCACTTGAAAGAAATACTGCAGAATGTGATCCCAACGAAGAGTTGCTTGTAGATAAAGATATGTTCTTTTTTTTTGTCTGGTAATTTTCTTTTGTGGTTTTCCTGAAATTTAGTAAAATGTAACCATATGTGTTTATTAATGTATTAAAATATACAAACATTTTAAATGAAATTTTAATATAACATGTAACATGATTAATACAAAATACAATATGATTATATGTTTATGAATCTAAAACAATACATTGTACTTGTTTAATATACTAATTAATATCCTCATTTATATGGTACGAATCATGATCAAAAATACCAAACATTATTTATATATAATTTAAAATTAATACCTCTCTGATTAGATATAGGTGGAGTTGCTGAATACGAGAAAAACGAAGAAACATTTTCTGAATAAGGTATATTTTGTATTTGGTGCCTATTTATTGCAGTCTGATTGGGTTCAGGCTTAAGTTTAAACATTCCAGATAATGAAAATTATATATTTATTTAAAAACTAATAAGTTTTATAAATTTATTTTTGAAATTTTTTAAGAAATATAATTCTTCATTCAATTTTGTATGTATATAAAAAATAAACATTATTAACTTCCATTGTTGTAAATATGATAAGAGTATTATCTTTCCTTGTAGTTTCATTACTTGAGGTGTTTGAAATATCAATTAATACTCTTGGAGATAACCGTGGCACTTTAGAAGTATTATTTACACATATTATAAAAACAATAACAATACTTCATAATTAATTTTGTAGATAGTATACTTGTAAACATGACAAAAAATACATCAAACTAAACTGAATCGAATCACAAAATAAAATAGTATTTTTAATATAGTTTTACATTTTCAAGTAATTAAAACTTATACATATTTCCTTACCTGTAGATCGATTTTCAGAGTTAAGAAGAGAGGAAGATCCATGTTTTGAATAACTTAAGTTTTGCATTCGGTGCATACTCGTTATCGGTTGAGGAAAAAATCTTATTATTAAATATTCCTAATAATAGTAATAATTATTTAATATACCAAAATTTAGAAATTTCACATATATTTATTTTCATGACTTGCAATATTAGTAATGTCATCTAATTTTCTTGGATATATATGTGATATGACGGAAATATAAGTTTTGCCTACGATATACGATAATATAAATAATTGATTAGATTTTATCTAACATACGAACTGTTTAGTATTGTCAAATAAGACTGCAATTGAGAATAAAATACAAAAATATGATATAATGAATAGAATTTAAATATTTTCAAACTTCTTATAAAACGAACTTATAAACATTCATGTAATGTAAAAGATAAAGACATAATATACAGACCTCTAGGTCTCTTACGCTGAAATTTCAGTTCATTTTCCAAGTCACGTGAATTAGACTTTTTTTTCCTCATAAGTTTCGATTGAGTAATTGTGAGAGAAAGATAATCAATATATGAGATTTAAGTTATATAATTAAGACAATAAAATCGATTATAAAGAGGAACCGAAATTCATTCGCAAATTGATTTGGTATATAAATACAAAAATTTATAGCCTAAAATAGAGTAGTATTGATTGATTTTGTTTGACTGATTAAAAAGAATAAATTCGTATTTTCTTTAATGAAGATTTACAATCATTAAATAGCAATTTATATTTAGAACTTATATATATATATATATATTTATTTATTTATTTATTCGTACGTATATGATTTTTCGTAATTGGCATTTTTATTTTTAGTTATTGATTTTAGTGTATTGAGAATTACTTCATTAACAACATATATATATATATATATATATCCGAAAATTTCATAAAAATAATCATAACTATGGTAATTTATAAAAATTGCATTAATTATAAGGAATATAAGAATTTAATCAGGGCATCCTACTTATGGAATAGAGCAGAATAATATATTGATTGATTTATCGAAAATATTCTAGTTTCCTTTAACGATGATATATAATCATTAAATCACAATTATATATTGATTAATCGTATAAATCAATCATAATATTTCATTCCTAAAATAATATTATACGATATTACTTTAGATTAAAAAGACAAATTAAATTTTGAAATTGGTCTATACATTTATTTATTGTGTCATAAAATAATATTCGATAATCAATCATAATATTTGATAATCTTAGGAATTATATGAATTCAATCATAGTATTGTATTTATAAAAAAACGGATTATATTATTAAATATCGAGATTACAAATTAAATACGTAAAACTATTTTTAATTAGTATATAACGTAATTATCTAAATTAAATCAGAGTATGATCCATTGATTAATCACCGGTACCAATTTACCATAAACATTGATATTTGATTTTGATCATAATATTCAATAATCTCTAACATTAATATGTTATTAAATATACAAAATCAATCACAAATTAATTTTAAAGCCAAACATTTCTGTAATTAAAAAGGAATCAACTTAAATATATTCCGAACTTGGAATATATATTTATTTATTATAGCATAAGTATGAAAGATAAATTATTTGAAACCTACATTCGTGAACCTTGATTACATGTGTATTGAAATTCTTAATTATATTAAACAATTAAAATCAACAAAAATAAATGAAATACATAATTATTATATGGAAAACAAATAATAAAAATGATTTAGTTCCCGACACTGATCAACTATTTGTTGGATGAGAAACCCTTACTAAAAAGACGAAACACTTCAAACTCCCATAAACAAACATTACATACCATAGAGGTTTTAATGTCATCATCTTCTCCAAAAGTATATTGAGACGTGATGTAATATTTCTTCTTTAGATTCTTCCCATATAATGATCCTTTGTTTTTCGCATATGATACCATCAACTTATAAAAAAAAGATCATGGAAATGAAGATATATCATCAAACGATTAAAACAGTTATCAAGATTTTTTAGCGTCATTACAATGTAGGTTTGACAAACGTAAACAGTAGAACATCAGCTTCTTATTTTTTTCTTGCATTTTCTCCAATGCCCGTAAGAATGATACCATAAATATATTTTGCATCATCAAATTCTTTATTAGAAGAATCTTATAAAGTTTTAGTCATTCTTCTTCATGATTAAAATAAAAGTAAAAATATATTCCAATCCTATAAAGAGCTTCAAGATTATCAATTTAACGTAATTCTTCAAGTTTTTGAAAAGAATTGAACAGGGTAGTGGAAGTTGGGATCAAAGTTTATCTCTTTTAAAGTAATACGAGTCAAGACTATATGACTGTCACAAATGACTTAAAATAGTTTGCTAAACCAATCTAAGATTAAGAAAATCATGCAAAGAAGGTGAAGCACAAAATGATACTATTAGAAGCAAGAGATCAAATGGTAAATCAATTAAAGGGAAAGACATCTCAACCAAAATGTGTATTAGACCTAGAACAAAAAAACACTAACGAAGAGGTTATCTAGACTCACGTATTTATAATGAAAAAAAACTTACCAATAGAACAAATAAATATTGAATCATATGTCAATATCACGAAATTGTATAATTACCTTATATGATAGCATAATTAAATACGAAAATTTACTTCCAAATAATTTTGTATGATACACTCATTAACTAATGAGTAATTTCAGAATTATGAGAATAATTTTGGCGATACACTTATTAACTTATGTATAATTTCGGAATTAATTATAGGAATAATTTTGGTAATAATGTTTATGTTTATATATATTTTTGTCTTTGATATAAGCATAAACATAGTAATTTTTAAAATTCTATTAACTATAGAAATAATAAGAAGGAAAGAAGAATATGGTAATAATGGAATAGATTGGATCAATATCTTGCTTGATTGAATCAAAAATAAAATTTTTTCCTTTATCGAAAACATTATTCTTTTGATTTTTACAATACAAAGAATTTAAAAATATTGCATTGATTGATTGAATCAAAAATAATATTCTTTCCGTAAACGATGATATTTCTCTCCCGAAATAATCTAATTTTTAAAATTTGTATCCAAAATTTTAGTCATAATATTCCAAAATTTGTGATCATAATATTCGTCTTTAATAGAGAATCAGCCTAAATTAATACAAAATCAACCTAAATATTATCAATAAATTCTATAAAATAATGATGTTTTCTCCAATATCAAAATTTTAATTCTTTACTTTATCGAAAATATTATTCTTTCAATTTTTACAATACAAAGAAATGAGAAATATTGTATTGATTCATTGAATCAAAAATATTATTCTTTCTGTAAACAATGACCTTTCTTTCTCGGAATAATCTAATTTTAAAAATTTGTATCCAAAATTTTGGTCATAATATTCCGAAATTTGTAATCATAATATTTATCATTAATACAAAGTCAACCTAAATTAATACAGAACCAACCTAAATCTTATCAATAAATTCGGTAAAATATTGATGATTTCTCCAATATCAAAAATTAAATTCTTTACTTTATCGAAAATATTATTCTTTCGATTTTTACAATACAAAGAAATGATAAATATTGTATTGATTGATTGAATCAAAAATATTATTCTTTCTATAAATGATGATATTTCTCTCTCGGAATAATCTAATTTTAGAAATTTGTATCCAAAATTTTAGTCATAATATTTTAAAATTTGTGATTATAATATTCGTCATTAATACATAGTCAACCTAAATTAATACCGATTCAACCTAAATCTTATCAATAAATTTGGTAAAATATTGATGACTTCTCAAATATTGAAAATAAAATTCTTTACTTTATCGAAAATATTATTCTTTTGATTTTTACAATACAAAGAAATGACAAATATTGTATTGATAGATTGAATCGAAATTATTCCCAATTATCTCCATTTTCAGAATTTATATTTATATATAATGTAAAAATACTTATTATATTTAAGATATAATTCCGAAAAAAACTTAACTAATGATAAAATAGAAATAATATATGAAAATATTAATCAAAATGTGAAATACTTTATAGAATTTTATAATGAAATTGTTTTAAAATAAGAAAATCCCCAAAGATTAAAATACCAAAAATAACCATAATGTTAAAACTTATTGTTCATAAGAGAAAGTAAATCACTTAAAAAAGTGAGACATCAAAAAATTTGAAATTTCCATGGTTTTTCTATGTTAATTTTCTTTAGCTTTGAGGTTTTTGTTGTGATGGCCAAATCATTAGGATCATCATAGAATAGTGCAAAGTCCTCCCTTCTCTTTGAATGTGATGTATCAAAATCTTCCCTACTCGAATCAACACTTGCTTCTTTAGTACCAATCATGGAATGTACCTAGTATTTAACAAATATTTATATTAACAAAATTTTTAAAGAATATAATATCAATTTTTGAGTTCTTGAGAGTTGTTTACAAACTTACATGAGAAGAATTTGTCTCATTGAGCTCCTCTACTAGTTCAACCTTATTCACAGCTGATTAATTTTGAAGGTATGATCTTTTGAAAGATGTTTCTTCTCAAAACCAACAACAAATACAAAGCTTTTTCCAATCAAATTGGTAACCGCAGATGGAATATTCTCAGAGCTCTCAATCTATAAAATATTTATGTAATTATAAAAATAACGAATAAGTAATGCTTCAATAATTAGAAAATATTCGAAAGAAAAATACCTCTCCACTTGTTTCGGCTAATTCAGCTGCTGAAAAATTAATGATTTGTTGAGCAATGTAATCAAACATTAAAAATCAAGCTTCCCCAGAATCATCTCCGACTTTTACGAAAATATAATATCTACAAAATTTTATAGAAAATAAAAGAAGAATAACTAAAAATGCCCATTTTAAAATACGGAAAACTATATAGTAAAACTTATTTAGTCAAGAAAAATTAAATGGGAATTACTCTTGTTACCATATTAAAAGTTGTCTACTAATTATTACATAGATATATTTAAATATTCTTAAAGCGATATATTTCATAATACATTTATTTTTTTTATTATAATTTTCGACCAATTATATATATATATATATATGTTTAAAATTATATTAGGAAAATGTAATTTAGTTATAATTTAAAGGCAAAATTATATCAACAACCAATTATATTTTTTTAGAAAATATGAACAACTTCATATAATATATTTCCCAGATGAACAAAATTATATCAAGAACAAATAAACCAAGTATTGATCATCTAATTTAATAATTATATTTTTTTGCTACACTAACATTTTTGCTACATACACAATCAATTATATTTTATACAATTTATTACAACTATAAAATTATATTTTCGACCATTAAGATATTTTGTAAATATGTTATAAATTATAATATTGGTTAGTATAAAAATATATATAAAGAACATTAAATCTTATTTGGGTACCACTAGGGATGTCAAAATGGGTGAACCCAACCCAACCTATATCCATCAACCCATTGGAGTTAAAATTTTTGGGTTGATGAGTTAAACGGTTTGATGAGTTTAATGAGTTGATGAGTTAAATGGTTTTGGGTTGGAATGAGTTGGATTCTAATGGGTTGATGGTCGAAATGAGTTGACACATTAACTTGTTAACATTTAAAATTTGAACCACAAACTAACTATTTTTTCTCTTTTTATTTTTTTACTCACTCTCCTCATTTTATTTTTTGTTTTTTTTACTCTCTTCTTTTTTTTACTTTCGCTTCTCTTTTTTACTTTCCTCTCCTCTTTTTTTTTTCTCTCTATTGTTTTTACACTTTCTCCCCATTTTACTCTCTTCTCTTTTATTACTCTCTCTCATTTTTCTCACTATTTTTTACTCTCTCCTCATTTTACTCTCTCTTCTCTTTTTTACTTTATCTCCTTTTTTTACTCTCTCTCCTTTTTTTACTCTCTCTCTCCTCTTTTTTACTCTCTCTCCTCTTTTTTACTTTCTCTCCTCTTTTTTACTTCTCTCTCCTCTTTTTTACTTTCTCTCCTTTTTTTACTCTCTCTCCTCTTTTTACTCTCTCTCCTCATCTTACTCTCTCTCTACTTTTTTACTCTCTCTCCTTTTTTTACTTTCTCTATTCTTTTTTACTTCTCTTTCCTCTTTTTTACTCTTTATATTTTTTACTTTATCTCATCTTTTTTTCTCTCTATTATTTTTACACTCTCTCCTCATTTTATTCTCTTTTATTTTATTACTCTCTCTCCTTTTCTCTCACTATTTTTTATTCTGTCCTCATTTTACTCTCTCTTCTCTTTTTTACACTCTCTCATTTTTTACTTTCTCTCCTCTTTTTTTACTTCTCTCCTCTTTTTTACTTTCTCTCCTCTTTTTTACTTTCTCTCCTCTTTTTTACTTCTCTCTCCTCTTTATACTTTCTCTCCTCTTTTTTACTTTCTCTCCTCTTTTTTACTTCTCTCTCCACTTTTTTACTTTTTCTCCTCTTTTTTACTTTCTCTCTCCTCTTTTTTAACTCTTTATATTTTTTACTCTCTCTCCTCTTTCTACTCTCTCTCCTCATTTTACTCTTTCTCCTCTTTTTACTTTCTATCCTCTTGTTTACTCTCTTCTCTTTTTACTCTCTCTCCTCTTTTTTACTCTCTCTCCTCTTTCTACTCTCTCTCCTCTTTTTTACTCTCTCTCCTCTTTTTTATTATTCTCCTCTTTCTACTCTCTCTCCTCATTTCACTCTCTCTCCTCTTTTTACTCTCTCTCCTCATTTTACTCTCTCTCCTCTTTTTTACTTCTCTCTTTTTACTTCTCTCCTATTTTTTCTCTCTCTATTTGTAAAAACAATTAAACTTAAGTATTAAAATAAAAACAAATATCTGAAAAATCTCAACAATTATTATAAAAGATAAATTAATTAAGCATTATATTTCCCAAGAATAGTTAATGGGTTACACACGAACCCGCCCAAACCCATTAAATAAAATAGATAACGGGTCNCAACCCAACCCATTAAGTAAATGGGTAATGGGTTAACCACAACCCATTAACACTTAAACCCATTGGATAATGGGTTGGGTTGGATTGGGTTTACCCATTTTGACACCCCTAGGTACCACATAGTTAACATTTGTTTTACACTATGCACAATATCATATTCGTTTTTCCAAAACCTCAAATCCATCATCATCATCCTCTTCATAACAATCAACAGGAAATACCTTTTTATTGCAAGTTTTGCAACTCAAATAGAATCATCCATAGTCATAGTCAATGTCAAGTATAGACACCATTGTGACATATGATCCAATCTATATTAAAAGAAAAAATGTGTTAATAACATATATATAAATTGAAAATTATATTTACGAATTTAAAATTTTTTTAGGGAAATGAAAGAAATACATTAATGGTTTGTTTGAGTTCTTGAATAGTTTTTTTAGGAGATCATCTGAAAAAGTGTTCAGGAACACATGCAGATGGATTCCCATCAATGATAATTGTTTTGGGAACAATTAATGGTAGATCAGCATCAGAATGGTAAAATAAGAAGAATGTTTACTTGTTTAAAGACATAAAATAAGGAAACATTTTTTTATTATCTAGTAAAAAAACTTACTTTTCTTGTAGTACCAACACCTCAGAGATTATGTCATTATTAATCCATATTTGGGTACATTATAAAGCATTAAAAATCGATATCGTATCTGAAATATTTAATTTGTATCAAAATTATATTAACACTAATAAAATCTTCTAATTAAATATGAAATCATTAAAGGCACCATAAATTAGTATTACCTCTAAATATTTTGATTTTTGCAAACTCAATAACAATAATTGTCCTTTTACTATACCCGGATAACACTTTCTCTTGTAGAGTCTCAGTATAATTTTCCCAAAGAACACACAAAATTAGGACCTCCCTACATACAAAATATGTTAATAATAATAAAATAGTTTTATTAAAATATGTTTGAGTTCAAATGATAAATACATACTCTGCATTATGAAGATCAATATTCAGTTTTTTGGTTTCTTTTCCATTAGAATTAGTGATAACCATTAAATGAACATAATCCAAGTGGCCAATTACATATGCATAAAAAATTTTGTTATTACCCTTTAAAATTTTTATAACAACATTTAAATATATTAAATATTACATAATAATTTTAATGTAATTATTAAAGTTTAAATTATAATTTAACCAATAAAAAAAACTAAAACAGAAAATTTAAAATAATACCGATTAGGTAATTGTCGTCAAGATTCCCCGCAAGCAATTCATTGTAATCAATGAATCGTAAGCCAAGTAAATTATCTGACAACGGATCGGTGGCACGTACAGAAGTAGTGTAGACGAAATACATCTTGAACTTGTGAGTAGTGGTCTTGAAAGTACCGGTAGATGGACTTACAACGAAGTTACTGATTATCTTAGTATCTCCCTCATTAAGTAAATGCCCAAATTTACCAATGAATTCTTTTTTGACAGTCCCATGTAATTGTTGAACCCTAGTGTATAAAACATTAAAACGTATATCAAAACGTATATCAAAATTCTTTTTAAAATGTTAGTGTATAAAAAAATTGTATTTAAATGCATTGTATATCAAAACTTACTTGATCATCAATCAAAACTAACTCTATGGTCTGACCATACTGCTTAGTAAAGACCTTCTAGAGATGGATAATTTAAACTCTTATCCTCCAATGAGAGTTAAGTGGTTTGATAGCTGAAACAGAATTAAAAAACTTTTTGTTCTGTCGATTTTTTCAAAGTAATTTTGTGTTTTTTGTGTATCGAGAACTACTTCATCAACAACATATATATATATATATATATATATATACGATCCTTTCTAAACAAACATAAACATAAACATGGTAATTTCAATATTATAATCACAAATTTCAGAATAATTTTGGAATTAACTATAGGAAAGAAGAATATCGTAATCTCGGAATAATTTCGGCGATACACTCATTAACTAATGAATAATTTTGGAATTATAAGAACAATTTTGGTGATACACTCATTAACTAATGAATAATTTCAGAATTAATTATAGGAATAATTTCGGTAATAATGTTTATGCTTATATATATATATTTGTCTTTAATATAAGTATAAACATGGTAATTTTTAAAATTCCATTAATTATAGGAATAATAAGAAGGACAGAAGAATATGGTAATTTTGGAATAGATCCGATCAATATCTTGCTTGATTGCTTCGAAAATATTATTGTTTCCGTAAACAATGATATTTCTCTCTCAAAATAATCTAATTTTTAAAATTTGTATCTGAAATTTGAGTCATTATATTCTGATCATAATATTCGTCATTAATATATAATCAACCTAAATTAATACAAAAACAAACTAATGAATAATTTCAGAATATAGGAATGATTTTGGCGATACACTCATTAACTAATGAATAATTTCAGAATTAATTATAGGAATAATTTCGGTAATAATGTTTATGCTTATATATATATATATATTTGTCTTTAATATAAGCATAAATATAGTAATTTTTAAAATTCCATTCATTATAGAAATAATAAGAAGGAAAGAAGAATATGGTAATTTTAGAATAGATCGGATCAATATCTTGCTTGATTGCTTTGATAATATTATTCTTTTCGTAAATAATGATATTTCTCTCTCGGAATAATCTAGTTTTTAAAATTTGTATCCAAAATTTTAGTTAAAATATTCTGAAATTTGTGATCATAATATTCGTCATTAATACAGGATCCTATTAAATTAATACAGAATCAACCTAAATCCTATCAATAAATTCAATAAAATATTGATGATTTCTCTAAAATAACCTAAAGAAAATAAAAAAAAGAATGGTATTTCAAGTAATTAACTAATCTTTTCAAGGGCAATTCTAAAAATTGTTATCCTTTTATTATATAAGAGATTGTTCTAAGGTTCTTCAGACTCATTAGCTACAACTGTGGCCTCCTCCTGTTGGAATAGAGGGCGACGAACCTTCTTCACCGATAGAGCACCAAGCTATTCATCAATGGAATCCTGAACATTCTGATTCGATCTCTCTCCCACACATCGCTGGGTTGGAATCCCATCAGCCTGGTTTGCATAAGATTGAAAACCCCTCTTCGACTTGGAGGCCTTGACCCAAAGCTTCTTCATGTTAACATTTGTAGCCTCATTACCACGAGTTAACATTCCAGCCCCACTAGAGACTACACCTTTGTAACTTTTGTCACGACCACCATGTGCAGAAAACACCTTCTCTTCTCGACTTACAAGCAGCTCCTTTTTAGCTTTGTAATAGTTATGTGACTTGTGCGTTAATCTGTAACATAAGCTACAATAACCTTCAAGGTTCTTTTATTCCATCAACAATTGAGTCTCCTGACCCTCCATGAACTCCAGAGTGGAAGTGAAAATCAGAGGTTTGGAGCAAGGAAACTCAATCTAAATCTTCTTTTTGTCAACATTAACGTCCAACACACGGCCAATGAACCTCCAACCAAATGGTAAATCTTGTATGTACTGTATTCAAAAGGGATTCCTGTGATTTGGACCCAAAAACATATGGTATGAGGGTAATTAACACCTGCATACGGTTCCCATGATGCAGTTCCCTTTCTGAATTGAATTCAAACTAAAACCGCTCATTACCTAAATTCAGCCCTTGAGCACATCCCTTTAATTTCCAAACCTTAGGCATCATGAAGAGAAAAGTGTCCACATCCTAACATGTTGGATTCAGACAACAATGTCCAGGCAAGATCTTGCAATAGCGAGCCAATAAGTCTAAATTTTTGATCACTGGCACCTTGATCTTTAGCTTTCGTGGTGGTGATCTAGCCTCTAGAACCTTCTTAGAAAGGTTAAGTTGTGATATCGGTAGTAGTAGTACCTCATAGACAAGACAAAGAGAAAATGTGAGCTTAGTTTAATGAGATGAACTGTGATGGAGAGAAAAGAATAACACAATTGGTCATATATAGCTCACAAAGACAGTTAAAACAGAATCAAACTTGATTGAAAATATAATAAAACATCAATAAGCAGCGATTTGACATGCAAGTGAATCAAGCAAATGTCAAAGCACAAGATGTTGTCATAAACAGAGAATCCTTCAGAGATTATATAGACATACATAGCTCTCAGCAAGAGAGTTACTACATGATTCTAACTTAGAATTAAACCCATTATCCATAGCATCAATGACATAGATACTGATATGTTCTGATTATGTACGAACATAAGCATCATCAACATAAACACATAGATATCATATCAATTGAAATGCCCCAACATGAGTAACAAATCAGATGGAAGATCTTTGTTAACATAAGAACAAGAAACAACACATAAAGGCTACGTAATAACACAAAGATACTAAATAAATGATTATACATGACATAAGGATTTGACCAAGTAGAGATAAGACCTGTCCAATTCATTCAAAATCTTCGGCACTTATAAATGAGACATATGAAAATATCGGTGGTGTTATTAATTAGCGAGAACAAATAATACACCAAATCAACATAGAGAATCAAAGTTACCAAGATGAGTAGAATCAGAGTCTGTTTTGTAATAGATAAGATATCTACAGTTGTCAAGGTTCTCAGAATGAAGATCATACCAATATTAAAACCAAGGTGATAATGCAGAAGAGTTGAAACAATACGCAAAAACACATCAAAAACACCTCTATCGTAAAACATCTTAATGGCCACATACTTGGAACCTTCACTCCTCTTAGTAATGCAAAGAAAAGATACACTCAACCTAGACTCGCTAAGAAGCGGATCCTGAAACTTAAATGTGTTCAATGAAAAATTCATTTTTTGTCGATAATTAAACCGATAAGATCTGAGTCAACTGGATCAAGTCCAAAAACGTTCATCCTAAAATTTTAGTGGAGAGGGATCAAATCCCATATACCAGAGTCAACTGGATCAATATAACCAACCAAACTCTTTATAGAGATTTTTTCTTATTTTCAATAAGATATATTTAGATATTTAGTTATCTAATAGTATATTTGCTATGATTATTTTGTTTTTTGATATTATCTTTGTTGCACATTTTAGAAGCGCATATATATATTTTAATCATATATTATAGAGTCATATATTAATGGAACAGGGAAGTTTTCGGCAATATTCACCTAAGAAAAGAGAAGAAGATTGAAGAGGTGTGTACAATACAAAATCAGATTGATACTTGCCCTTCTGATTGGTTACTTGATCGAGAAGCAGTCCTGCTACGAGAGATTGATGCTATTCTTGAACAAGAAGAGACTCTTTGGTTTCAAAAATCTCGTGAAAGATGGATAACTTTGGGAGATCGAAATACCAAGTTTTTTCATACTTCGACAATTGTTCGTAGAAAGCAAAATCGTATTGACTTATTAAGAGATGATGAGGGTCGTTGGATATCAGATTCTGCAGCATTGGAACAACTCGCGGTAGGGTTTTTTCGACGACTATATTCTCTTGATGATGTAGAACCTGTCGTGGATAAGTTACCGCCAGTGGGTTTTACGACTTTGTCTTCAGCAGAGATTGAGAAACTGTCTCAACCCTTTTTGCCTATTGAGTTTGAACGATCGATTCGAAGTATGAGTAAATATAAAGCTCCTGGGATTGATGGATTCCAACCAGTATTTTTTCAAAATTGTTGGGATATTGTCGGACCATCAGTGATTCGGTATGTCTCGGATTTTTTCACGTCAGGGATCCTTCCTCCGGGTGCAAATGATGCTATGTTAGTTCTGATTCCTAAAGTATCTAAGCCAGAGAGCATTAAGCAGTTTCGTCCGATTAGTTTATGTAATGTGCTTTTCAAAGCAATTACTAAGACTATGGTGCTACGACTAAAATCTATAATGCAGAATTTGATCGGTCCAGCACAAGCTAGTTTTTTACTAGGGAGGCTTAGTTTAGATAATAGTGCGGTAGTACAGGAAGTGGTACACTCCATGCGGAAAAAGACGGGTCGTAAGGGCTGGATGCTTATGAAGCTTGATTTGGAAAAAGCTTATGATAGGATTCGCTGAGACTTTCTTGAGGATACTCTTCGTGTGGCTGGATTCTCTGACAAGTGGGTTAATTGGATTATGCAGTGTGTGACTGGACCTTCGATGAGTTTATTATGGAACGGAGAACGTTCAGAGAGTTTTGTTCCATTGAAGGGTTTGCGTCAGGGTGACCCGCTATCCCCTTATCTCTTTGTCCTTTGTATTGAACGGCTCTGTCATCTCATTGAATTAGTTGTAGCCAATAACGAGTGGAAGCCGATTGAGATATCTCATGGAGGTCCTGAATTGTCTCACGTTTGTTTTGCTGATGATATCATTCTGTTTTCATAAGCTTCTGTTTCTCAGGTAAGAGTAATTCATGGTGTTCTTGAGCGGTTTTGTAACTCTTCAGGTCAGAAGGTTAGTCTTGATAAAACCAAAATATATTTCTCGGCTAATGTTGGGCGTGATTTGGAACAAAATATCAGCATTGAAAGTGGCATTAACACTACTCGAGACCTTGGAAAGTATCTTGGAATACCTGTTTTACAAAAGAGAGTGAATAAGGAGACGTTTAGAGAGATTATTGAGTGGCTCTCGTCTCGACTTGCTGGTTGGAAAGGAAAATTTTTGAGCCTAGCAGGGAGAATCACGCTGACTAAGTCGGTTATCTCATCTATTCCAGTGCACACGATGAGTGTTGTTGTTCTTCCAAAATCAACTTTGCAACAGATTGATCGTAGTGCTCGTTCATTCATTTGGGGTAGCACAGAGGGAGTGAGAAAACAACATCTTGTATCTTGGGATATGGTGTGTAAACCGAAGTCTGCTGGAGGACTTGGTATCCGAAAAGCAACAGATATGAATATGGCTCTGGTTTCCAAAGTCAGTTGGAGATTACTACATGATCATATTGGGTTGTGGGCACGGCTTATTCGTAGTAAGTATAATTTGGACATTCCGTGTGGAACTCTTAATGGTGTATTACGATGCTCTGGCTCCGTTCTTTGGCGGAGTATTGTAGCAGGGATCCGTGAGGTAATACTACCTAATATCCGGTGGGTAGTTGGCTCTGGTCGGTGTATAAAATTCTGGACTGATCCTTGGTTGTTTCGGACACCTCTTATTATGTATGCTACTAAGGATATAACTCCAGAACAAAGATTGTAAAGCGTGGCTGACTATTAGGAGGCTGGTGAAGGATGGAAACGGGACTGCATTGAACCTTTTATTTCTCATCATACATGACTACAATTACTTGCCATAGTCGTTGATCAAGTAACAGGTGCTGAAGATAGAATAGCATGGGGAGGTAGTAATGATGGGAAGTTCTCAGTCCGATCTGCTTACTTTGCTCTTACCGATTCATCTATGCCTATAGCAAATATGCAGAGTTTTTTCAGAAGCATTTGGAGTGTGTTTGTTCCAGAACGTGTGCGAACTTTTTTATGGTTGGTGTCTCATCAAGTAATAATGACAAATATGGAACGAACAAGACGACACCTAAGTAATTCAACCATTTGTCAGATTTGCAAAGGAGGAGAAGAATCTATTATGCATGTCCTCCGGGATTGTTTATCGATTAGAGGTATATGGACTCGAACTTTACCTCCTCAACATCATTCTTTATTCTTCACGCAGTCCTTATTAGAGTGGTTGTTTACCAATTTAAATTCGACCTCTTGTTCGAATGGTCTTCAATGGAGCACACTTTTTGCTATGACAATTTGGTGGGCCTGGAAATGGAGATGTGGCAATGTATTTGGAGAGGTTCTTAAATGTAGAGATCGAACTAAATTCATAAAAGACAAAAGCCGAGAGGTTCTTAAAGGCTTATGATGAATTACGATCTTCCCAGTCGAAACATCAACAGGTTGAAAGGCTAATCCGATGGGAACCTCCAGTCTTTGGCTGGTTTAAACTGAACACGGATGGGGCTTCCCATGGGAATCCAGGGCCAGCTACGGCGGGAGGTGTGGTGCGTGATGCCGACGGTAATTGGGTTTGTGGTTATGCTTTAAATATTGGTGTTTGTTCGGCTCCAATGGCGGAGTTATGGGAAGTCTATTATGGGCTGGTCATACATGGGAGCAACAGATTCGTTTGTTAGAAGTTGAAGTGGATTCCGAGTTAGTAGTAGGTTTTCTAACGACAGGTATTGTGGACTCACATCCACTCTCATTCCTAGTACATTTGTGCTATGGCTTTCTTAAGAAGGACTGGACTGTCCGTATTCGGCATGTGTATAGGGAAGTCAATCATCTTGCTGATGGGTTGGCTAACTATGCTTTTTCTCTTTCATTAGGTTTTCACTCTTTGCATTGTATTCCGAATGAGATTAGCTCAATTCTAGACGATGATATTAATGGGTTAACTCGATCCCGCTTAATTCGTTTGTAATAAGTTTTTTAGTTTTTGAATAAATTTGGGAGGGTTTTTCCTACCTCTTCCGACCAAAAAAAAAAGGTTCTGAACAATAATGCACTAATGTACATATAATATTTATAATCGAATATATTATAAAAATATATTTAAGTGCATATTAATAGTCAATACAAAACAGGAAAATTTGTCCCGCGTATCCCTTTTCAAGAGTTAAATATATAGAATTTATTTTTTTTCTTTCTCCCACCTACCCTTTTTGCATAATGAAATAACGCAATTACCCATGATTCAAAAGATGTTTGATTTCGCTGAAGTTGTTCATTCGGCGTGTAAAGGAAATCAGGCAGGACTAATTATGACAAGACATGAATTGGGATCTTTTATTAAACAAAAAAAGAAAAGTCTGGAACCAGAATTGCTAGAAAGAAAACAAAACTCAGGAGAAAATAACAAAGCGTGAGAAGAAAGAAGATTTGGGCATTTGCGAAGAAAGAGAGAGCATATTTCAAAGGTAAAATCTCAAAGCTGAGGTACGGAGATAAAAGATTGCAGAAGTAGAAAGTGTCAGAGAAGTGCAAGTGAAAAGTCGGATTTTTGGTTTGTTAGACATGTTTATTTTTCGATTGTTTGAGGTTGCTTTATCTTTTACATATAGTTTTTCCTTTGAAAGTTTGGAAAATGGTTTATCTATTTGTAAGAGTTTCACTTCGGATTTAAAGACATGCATGATTGATGAATTAGTTGGGGTTTGTTCTCTGCAAAGAGTTTTGATATTGTATGAAAGCAACGAAAAATTAAGATTTTCTTGTGTTTTCTATCGGTTTTGCTTTCATAATGTATGATGGAAAACCTTTCTGAATTTTCGAGATTGGAAAAAACTGAAATAGAGATTTGTAGTGTGTTGTTGCTAAATGAATAGGAATTGGGAGCCATTCGATTTAGTTTTAAAAATGAAGTTTTTGCATTAGTTGAACAACATACTAGTGCTGGCAAATTTGCAGGACAATGACAATTAAGAAGAAAAGACCATCTAATCAAGTAGATCTTGAGTTACTACCCCTTAGGCTTCTCGCAGAAGGAAGATACCTTATACACTCAGGTTTTAATCTTATGAATCTATTGCAAGTAGCAAACATAGTCTTAGGAATCGAATCCACGAAGACCAAAGACTTCACTATTGATTTCTATTCTAATTCAAGTTAAAGACAAATCAAAGTGATGATAGTGATTGCAAATAACTTACAAGAAAATAAGACATTGTAAATTCTATAATAAAAAACATTAGACATCAAGAATTCATCAGGAATAAGGAATCGAGTCATGATTAAGTGCACTCAATTAACTAATTCTTGATTTAGACATAAAAATATAGCAAACCCACTGTCGTGGCGTCGCTACTATATCTAGTAACCTAGAATCATAAAGTGTTGTTTGGTCCTAAGATCTAAATACACATTATCAAATTGGTCTGATAGGTCCACAATTAGCTTTAACATCAGCTTTCGTTGGTTAAGGACTAATTGCTCAACTAAGCTAGTTTATGCATCTAACAAGCACTTTTGGTGAGTTAAATATCTTAAGATCATAGACTAGCTGATCAGGCTAATCTAAACATTACACACAACAATAAACAAAGAACACAAGATCTAGCCCTATTTGTTCTTAATTCATTAATCCTTAATTCCCTAGAAAACATTAAACCTGATTAGAGAACAACTAATATATATGATTAATGAAAATAAAGCAATAGATGATGATGAAAAAATAATTAGATTTCAAAAGAATATAGAATAGGGTTTAGAAATCTTCTCAAAGAGTAGAGGATGAAATCTTCTCCCTACAACTTATAAAAGTCGGCTGTGAAAATAAAAATTGGTCTCTCCCTTCTAAAATCTCAAAAATCCTATTTATAGTAGGTTAAAACACGTGAGGTACAAAATAAGGAATAACAGAAAATCTTGCACAGGCCTGTGGATCGATCGATCCAAAAGAAGATTGATCGATCCACTATAAAGTGGTCGATCCTAATCCTTTCTCTTCGTTCCATAGATTGGGTTCAAATAACTCAGTGAAGGTTGGAAAGATCGATCCTAATGTGTTTGATCGATCCTCAAGTCGAATGCATATTCTCGTGGTGTGGAGATCGATTGATCCAGCATGATTCTAACTCGTGCGCAACTTCTAATGTTGTGAGGGTTCGGTCAATCCAGGAGAGGATCAATCAATCCTAGTGTCTTGAAAATGGCATAATTACTCCACTTTGCTCTTATCCATGCTTTGAGTGCTTAATTCTATTTTAACACATTTTTTACCTGAAAAGACTCTAAAATGCTAACAAAGACTCAAAAACCACACAAATTAGAGAGCTAAAAACCAATAAAAATGAGGCACATAAATACCCATGGGGTGGGCGAATCAACGCATCCTCAAGGCCAATATTCCTACCTGACGTTGCTGAAGTTTTTAAAGGAAGAAACAAGTTTGAGTACTTGAAAGACTCGTCATTTTGCCACATGTTTGATATGCCAGTACGAAAAAGTTCACTATCTGAAAGGATTATTCATAGTATGCTATTCCGCACACTTGTTTCAGAAAAAACATGATATTTGGTATCTCTGTTTCTCATTAAAAGAGAGTTTGTTATCATAATAGGCTTGAAATGTAACCCATTCTCGAATACAAATAAAATTGTTTCATATCAAACTCCTATTGAGGGATACAAGCCGTATTGGAAGACACTTCTCGGAGAAGAGACTGATTTTAAAGTTGAAAAAATTGTGGAGTGGCTTAAGAATGACAAACGCTTCCCTAGAGCAAAAACGACACCTACGTCAAAAGCATTAAGGCTTGCTCTCATTGTTATTGTGGAAGGAGTTTTAGCATGCGGTTTGTCTACTAAATCCTGGAAGTGGTCGAGATGGTAAAAGATTTTGAGTTGTTTGAGGCTTACCCGTTGAGAAGAAATTCCTTTCTCATGACACTGAAGATGATCAAAATTGGGAACAAGGTTAAAATAAGAATGGCTTTGTGTGTAAAGCTGCAACAGATACTCACGTCTGCAGATGGGTTGCTAATTGCACTATGCCTGTTGGTCTTGAAATGTTTCCTAATGCTGGCAAACCTACTCCCTCATGTTAATGAAGAAAGAACATTTGCTCATTCACCACTTAATAGATGGACTATTCTCAAATCATTCCATAGCACAAATATTTTGGAATTGGAGAATAATCCCAATCTAAGTAGTACAACACAACAACATATTAGGGATTCTCTGATGAGATCTACAGATTAATGTAGGCTACAGACAGATCTGTTTTAAGGGAGAGATCCCAATGGTGATGATGAAGATCTTTGCTGAGAACTCGATGAAATTGTGTGCTGGTGAAAGTGTCTAAGGTTCCCTAAAGGGATCCTAGTGGCAGCATGGAAGATCTCTCGCGAGATCTGGATAGTTACACTTAACCTTGGCGGATTGAATCAGCCAAGAGACCATCTACAAATTTGTAGAACTCAACGTTCACGCAGGTTCACGCTTCCAACTCGCGGGAGTTAGGCTAAACTGCGGCTAGGGATTGAGGTTAACCCTCGAAGTTAGAAACGACGATTATGGTTTTGTTTTCTTTTCTTAACTTTGATTTTATTCTTTGCAAACAAACACTTATATAGGGATTCTTCAGAAACCCTAATTACAAATTGGGCCATACTAGTAGGCCAAATTAATCCAAAGAAAAAAAACAAATGCCATTTAAGAATTGGACTTTCCTTTTCTTAATGGGCCAATCAAAATTGAGACTTAGAAAAAAGAAGTAGGCATTCAACTTTTGGGCCTAAAAACAAAGAACCCTATGAGGCCCATTAGACAGAGGCACGCGTGTTTGTGGTTAGTCAACCCTAATGTCATGATACACCAGCAAGGTTTTTGAAATATCTTTTTGTTTACTATGTGCCAATTTAGTGAGTATGACATGCCACTTTTCCTATGCAACTTGAAGTGGTTAGCATTTTAGAGGGTGAGATTGATGATAATGTGTTGTGGGAAGAAAAGGTTGACTATCCGAAGCAACTCTAGGCTCAGAGCGAATACCTTAAAATATTTCACTGTCTGTGATCCATTCCGTTTAACCTGGATATTCAATTTTGTAATCCACTTCTATTCGAAAAATTTTAGATATCCATTTTTTTGATGATACCTGGATAATTCGCTCTGATTTGTGTAAAATAATATAAAAATCTCATTAAATGGCAAAACACATAACCATAATTCATGCTTCATAATTGCAAAACGTGAAGCCCTTATTCACAAAAAATCTATTTACTTAATTAGGTCGATCAAAAAAAATCTACTTAACTATCACTGAAACTACTTCAAATAGCATAATTGTTTAAAATAATTTATGAGACAAAGTTGAAGATACATCTTATTTTTTCTCGCAACCAAAAAGAAAACTCCAATCCCATAAAAGATCCAGATACTTCCATGGAAGATCCAAAGTACTATGAAAAAGAAGATAACATAAAAATCAAATATTAACATAACAGATTCAAATAAGAAAATAAAATAATAGTAAGCATTAATATAACGACAGACTAAACTTTAGAAGTTATTAATCGAACCTAAATCTAGAATTCCACCTCCATAAAATGAAATAAATATTAAATAAATAAAAATAAAATAATTAATTAAAAATAGATGTAAAAGTAATATACCAGATTCTAGTGCTAAAATAGCATCTATTGTTTCTTCTATAACAAGAGATTAATTCACACGTCGAATCCAATCTGAGTGCAAATTAGAGCTTCGACTAAAGTCTGAGTGAGTGAACTATTGAAAAAATCAAGCACACGACCCCCTGTAACAAATGCAGACTCTGAAGAAACTATCGATAAAGGGACAACAAGTACATCTCTTGCAATCAAAGAGAGTATTCTATACTTAGATCTAGTATCTTGCACCAATATAAAATATCAAAATCATGATCTTCCTCATTTTTACACACATCCATCAGATGTTTTTCTAAGTCCAATTCACGTCGTACATGTCCAGTGTTTTCTTTATGTTTCTTGTACAGCATTGACATCCAAGAACAAATCTTCCCAATCGTTTGGACATTAGCTTGAGTAACATTTTCATATCTTTTACTTGAAGACACCATATTTTCAGGAAACATGGACTTATAATACTTAAACATCTTCTATGAAGCATCTTCAACCTTTGACAACAAACAAACATCATCTTCTACTATGTAAATTTCATTAATCAACCACTTAACCCACTGTATCTTGTACCTAGGGTCAAATACAATACCAATAAAGATAACCATGTACAAGTTGTCAAAATTTCCCCAATACTAGTTAAATTTTTGTCTCATCTTAACTGTCATGTCTCTGATAGATTTTGAACTATCAATACCCATCTTGATCATAAGTAGAGACAAACCATTATTTTCCTTCATGTAGACATTTCCTATAACGTAAAGAGATCCAAATGTTTGCAAAGTTGTCTCATAAAATGATTGAAGAAATGGAAGAAGACCTCAACATAAGACCCATCAATATGAGTTGGGTAATTTTCATCCTTTACTTGAAGACACTATATTTTCAGGAAACATGGACTTATAGTACTTAAACATCTTTTATAAAGCATCCTCAACCTTGAAAACAAACAAACCGTATTTTCCACTATGTAGATTTCATTAATCAACCACTTAACCCACTACATCTTGTACCTAAGATAAAATACAGTACCAATAAAGATAACCATGTTCATGTTGTCAAAATTTCCCCAATACTTGTTAAACTTTTGTCTCATCTTAACTGCCATATCTTTGATAGATTTTGAATCATCCATACCCATCTTGACTATAAATAGAGATAAACCAAAAATTTCCTTCATGTAGACATTTTCTGTAAGGTAAATGTTGAAGATAAGCTTGATGATAAGATCTAGAGATTAGCTTGAAGTGCAAGCTATCCTAAGAGATAAGGATTAATTAGTTTCTAGGAGTTATCTAAAACTATAGTTACCTATATCAATTAGGATTAGGATATGTGGTTATAAATAGAGTTGTTGAGTCATAACAATCTCTAACAATTTCGATTGAGAGCTTTGAGAGAGTTATTCTTGTAAGCTAAAGGTTTTGAGTTATTTTCCCAAATTAATAAGAGAGCAATTCTTATACAAGTGTTTTTACGATTTTATATTTGGTATCAGAGCACAACAACGTTTTTGGGAGCTGCTAAGGTTGTGATTTTCTTATCACAAAGGAGAGTGTCGAGTTTTGCTTTAACTAAAACATGGGAGATTTAATTGAAGCTAAACCAAAAGAAGGAGGAGGAGCTTCTTCCTCGTCAATTCAATGTCCGATGCTAAGTACCACCAATTATACGGTATGGGCGATCCGTATGAAGGTCTTATTCGAAGTTCATAAGGTTTGGGAAGTGATTGAAACTGAGGGGTAGGTGAGAGAGAAGAATAGTATGGCAAAAGCTCTCTTGTTTCAATCAATTTCGGAAACTCTTAACCTACAAGTTGGAGATCTAGAGACACCTAAAGCTATATGGGAAGCTATCAA
>OVBA01000980.1:0-51499 GCA_900406435.1 Lepidium aucheri | reverse complement strand
GTATTATTATAATATAACAATAATGAAAAAGAAGAAATAATAATATTTTAAGTTTTAGTGTGATGAATAATGTTACACCAAATTTGGTGTGTCACTGTAACAATTACACCAAATTTGGTGTGTCACTGTAGCAATTACACCAAATTTGGTGTTTTGGTGTTTTTTGTGGTGTTCCATTGGAGCGCATTTTACACCAAACTTGAGTTTTTGGTGTGCCATTGGAGTTGCCATAGGAGAGATATAATGTCCCGCATGCATAAAAAAGTGTGAAACAAAATTGCTTAAACCGTGATTATGGGTTTTAATCCTCGAATAATTCATAAAAATATAATTCTAGATCATTATCTATTAGGTCTAACTAGTGACATCGTTTGAGTAAAGATAGTTGAAAAAAAAGTTAAATAAAATGTTGTTTGAAAATGGACGATTGGAATTAGGAATGAGCAAATGCCTATAAATAACTTTGTTTAAAAATCAACGGTAAAACATTTGTAAATAACTTCAAATATCTATTTTAACCACTCTTTTATTCTAACAATATTGTTAATGATTGCAAAATAAGCACGTTAATTGCTAATAAAGTATATAATGCTACAAACGAATATG
Source organism: Lepidium aucheri (assembly GCA_900406435.1). Lineage (NCBI taxonomy): Eukaryota > Viridiplantae > Streptophyta > Magnoliopsida > Brassicales > Brassicaceae > Lepidium > Lepidium aucheri. Next base: position 50,893 of record OVBA01000980.1, on the reverse strand, counting down.
TATTACGATGAAAAAATAAAAAGCTACAGTGACGACGATAAGTAGTTTAATGGTAGTGTTTTTTCTATAAATTCTTAGATATCAAGGAGCAAATCCTTTACCTGCAATATTATAAGTAAGATTAAAAATCATTGGACTATTTGAAAAAAGAAAAATTACAGCGAGGATGAATGATTATATCTGAAAACTACTGAGACCACTAAACAAAGGAAATACTAGATGAGATGTGTGTATATGTACGTATCGACGGTTGCTCTTCTTTATGTATAAAGTCACTACTCGTAATTATAGTTTTACCAACTTTCTCTGCGTTTTTTCTTCTTTTAATTTTCTTGCCTTTTTGGTAACCTCTGCATTGCTTTTTTTTTAAATTATTACTATTAGAGATTATAAAATTAAAATGTACATTATTTTGTTAGTAGTGAAAAATGGTAAATTAAGGGATTACGATATCAGTATAGACAATCATTTGAGTGAGGTAAAAAAGCATTTGTCCATGCATCGAGCTCTGCGTTAAACTAATGCTATAACATGCTCCTACACTTTTAACATTTGTCCATGCATCGATTAAAAATGTAACTTACTAAAATTGATTGATTAAACAATAAACTATAGATGTAGTTAATTAAACTTTAATTTAATGTTGACTTTTTTAAAACATCAAATTTTGGATTGACTCGACCAATTGAACATTCCAATAATTTCAACCCAGATTTTGATGTTTTCTCAAAAGTCAATACTAAATTAAAAATCTAATTAATTACATCCAAAATTTATTGTTTAATCAATCAGTTTTGGTAAGTTGCATGTTTAATTTCTATATGTATTTATATATTTATACATGTATGATGGTAACCAACCTTAAGAATAACAAGAAGAAACTTTTAAAAACCTAGAAAAAATGAAAAGAAAAAAGACATTTCTTTAAGATGGACTGCAAATAAGAAGTCTTTCTAAAAGCCAACCAAAAGTGTTGACCATTTTTATTTTTACACTAGAACATCTTTCTCTGTTCATCGATGAGCAACATTATTTTTTGGAATGTATATAATTTTTTTTTTTTAAATTCAGTGTCATGAAATGGACGAAAATCATAAATACTCTTAATCTTAATGAAAGAGGAGAAAATCAAATTACTCTTATTCAATCTCTATTATTCCTCTTACTTTCCTTATTTTTTTAACTGAAATTGGGCCCATAATTTTCCATTGGTTTACATAAATCGGTAAAACACAATAATTTGGTACAACAAAATAATTGGTACAGCACAAAAATTTGATTTGAACCAAAAACAAATTGATTTGACCAATAGTAAATGAATATTGTACGGATTCTTTCTCCTACCTACGACACGTACAGACAAAATGAATGAACAAAACCTACCACAAAGTTAACGTTGTTGCTTCTGAGTCATTATTCTTCATCACCAAGCAGAGATTATATCCATTTCGATGAGCTTGGACGAGGTGGAGATTCCGGGAGAGATTCCGGCGAGGTTTTGGTGGCTTGCGTGGTTGGATTTGCACCATAGATTACCGTTTACTGCATCATTTAGCATTCGGTGTGAAGAGCAAGAGAAAGGGCATTCTAAGTGAAGGGCAAGAGAAAGGGCATTCAAAGTGAAAGAGGTGAGAATGATTCAGTTCAGAGTATTGAAGAGTTGTCAGATGTGAATACGTGAGAAATGGTTTAACATGAGAATGAGGTTTTGTTACATGCGGATTTTATAGTATAGATCTTTGATTTTTCATTTATGTATTGAGCTTGCTAGATGTAGAGAAAGGCGAAGTTTTCGTGAGTGATGTTTGTTTGGCGTAGAGCTTTTTAGGGTATAGAATTTGTGTTGGTGAGGTTGTTTAAATTTAGGGTTCCATAAATCTGTATAATTGGTTAAACTTCGTCAATCTGTACAACTGGTTAAACTATTTTTATAATTGCATATTTAATGAATACAACTAGCATCCATTTCGATTGTGGTAGTTGTTACGTTGAAACTGAAGAAGGGTTTCGGTGGAATGCAAAGGATGCTATTAACTATGGAGTAACATTTAAAACATCGTGTATTGAGGATATCACTTACTTGGTTTTGGAAAGAAGAATTCGGAAGAAGCTTGGTATGGATATAGACACGAAGATCAAGTTAAGTTACATTCCATTGGCTGTTGGTGCAAATAAGCAATTGTATATCTATGATGACGAGGATAATGAGACCTTTTATGTAGCATGGATATGGGTCACTGAAGGAGAGTTTTGCATGTGGAACTAGATGTGAATGTCGATGAGGAGGATACAAGAGTAGAGCCGAGTAGGTTGGTTGTACTTAACTATAATAGTGAGTTGGTTAGTGCTACACCGAACAATGCAATTGTTATTCATGAGGAAGAAAGGGATCATCAGAATGATGATGTTGAAGAGTGTATTAATATTGCTAGTAAGGAAATGACATTGAATGAGCATGTGGAAGGTGATGGTTATATTTTTAATAATGGTGATGGTTGTGATCCTTGTAATCCTTGTGATAGACAAGGGGAGGAAACTCAGATTGTAGAGGAGTGGAAAGATGGCATGGGTCTTGAACTACACCAAAAATTTGCATATAAAGATCAAGTAAAAGAAGTAGTGATACGAGCCTCACTCAACAAATGTTTTGAGTACAATGTGTTGAATTCAGATTCTTGGAGGTATGTTGTAAATTGTTGCCAACCTGGTTGTGATTGGTATTTACGAGTGGCACGGCCAGAAAAAAGTAAAGGTAGTTGGTTGGTAAAAGTATATCGGAACATGCATTCTTGCTCTAGGGTTTCAGCAAGTACCTCAAATGCTAGAAGGAGAGGAGTTTCAGATGTAGTTTCATCACTTGTGAGAGAAGATTACCCATGTTAGTTGGACACACCTCCTGATAAGTCTCTTATTAATTTGGTGCAAGTAAGGGTGGGATTGAAGGTGTCATACAACACTGCTTTCAGAGAGAAAAATAAAGCAGCTGATGCTGTGCGTGCATGTCCGGAAGATAGTTACAAGATGTTGCCTTCGTATTTGTATATGTTGAAGAAAGCAAATATTAACACTGTAACAAGCTTGGTTGTGGATGACAAGAAATGGTTCAAGTATTTATTCATCGCATTGGGAGCTTGTATTGAGGGGTTTAAGAACATGAGGAAAGTGATTAGTGTAGATGCAACTTTCCTAAAAACAGTATATCAGGGTTGTCTTATTATTGCTACTGCTCAGGATCCGAATCGGCATCATTACCCAATCGCTTTTGGTGTTGTCGATGGTGAAAAAGATTTGAGTTGGAATTGGTTTTTCACTACTCTAAAAACTGTCATAGAGGATGATTCAGAATTGGTTTTTCTTAGTGACAGAAATCCAAGCCTCATCAAGGCAATTGTGGAGGTTTATCCGAGTGCATGGCATTGATATTATATCTTTCATTTATCCCCAAATGTGAGATAATATGCTCCGAATGTGTACAAAGATTTTGTGGCGGCGAAATTCAGGGATTTGGCTCAGATTTATACTAAGGAGGATTTTTTGCCATAGTATGCAGAATTTAGAGATAGGTTTCCTAAAGTTGCAGCATATTTGGACGTAAGTGTTGACTTGGAAAAATAGGCTCGTTTTTACTTTCCAGGAACAAAGTACAACATAGCAACAACGAATAGTGCAGAATCATTGAATAATGTTTTTAGAGAGGCGAAAGTATTCATTACTACTCTTGATTGATACTGTCATTGATAAAATGGGGGAGTGGTTTAACAAACACTGCAACTACATTGGAACATTGAACTCTCGGAAGTTAGTTCCTCATTTGGAGAATATAATACATGGTCAATACATTGAGGCGAAACACTTGACCGTTAGTGAGCTCAATTTGTACATGCGTGAGTACAATGTTCTTGGATCAGATGGTAGGGGTTACCTTGTGAATCTGAGGAACAATACATGTGATTGCAAATGTTTTCATCCTGACAAGTACCCTTGCGTCCATGCAATAGCCGCCTTTTTCATGTACAATTGTTGTCCGTACAAGCCAGAAGATTTACATATACATGAGTTATGCTCAGAGTACTTTCATCTTGATAAATGGACTTTGGCGTATAGTCGGACAATATTTCCGGTCCTATATATGTCTCGATGGTTAGATATTCCGGATGAAGTTCTAGTGAACTGTGTCTTACCGCCTCATATTTTGAAAAAGAAAGGTCGTGCTCAATAAAAACGGTTTTCATTAGTCGGTGAGCATCATAGAAAAACGAGTAACAGGTCAGTGCCCAGACTAAATTTGGAGGAGTGTTTTAATAGTAGCAACACAGGATCGCAAGCGTGAGGATTTATTGTTTTGATGTTTCATTCAGGTTTGATTTCTTATTTTCGGTGTTGATTCTACTACGTAAGACATTTAGTTTTTATATGAGTTTGTTTTCAATGAGATCTCATATGTTGCATGGAGTTGGTATTGGTTATGTTGCATGGAGTTGGCATTGGTTATATTGCATGGAGTTGGCTTTGGTTCGGTTGCGTGGAATTCGTGTTTGTTGTGGTGTATGTCATATGTTCTTTAATTTTAGTACGTAAGATGTAAGGTATAATTCTAGTGCGGTCCATGGTTATGACTTCTATTTGGGCCATGTTATGACATAAAGACATATAATTTCGTTGTTTGTTGTGTTGTATTTGCTTTAAAATTTATTGGGCTTCGTATACACAAGGCCCATTATGAGACATGTGAGAGTTTAGCCAACAAAATTAAAATTATTTCACATGGTTTGCTTCTCATCTCGGTCTCCTTTGGTTTGCTTCTCAACATAATAAGATATGTGGATCCGTTTGTGTGAGTTTTGTATAAGTCCAAGTCAGTATGCCAAGAGAGTCTGTGTCAGTTTTACATGTGAGTTCGTGTGTGATAAAAGGACAATAATTTTATTGCCTGTTTTTTTTTCATACTTTTCATCTAACACAAACTGATTGTACTGTTAAAATAACCGGTTTTATTGATTGGTTAAACAAACCGGTTTTATACAATTATGATAATTAGTGTGTATGATCACACAAATTGCAACTAGATTACGTCGTTATATGCTAGTCTAATCAATACTATAACAATGTAAGCCATATTATAATTTAAAAACCTTTTTTGACTTATGAGAGGAGGAGATCATGATAATATGTAAACATTTTGTGACAAAACAAATAATGGTGGAATCTAGTATATAATTGAAAAATATAAAATTGGAGCTTGTAATGACATTACAAATACTAATTATACAACAATTTCATTGGCTCAACTAGTTATGATTATTTAGTGATACGGTTAACTAAAAATTTACCTAAAATAGCTAAAGTCTAACTATGTGTAATTATTCCTAACAACTTAACTCGTATAACTCAACATAAATATTTCAAAATTTAAAATTTTCCTCTGCAAATTTACCAAAGTTTTTAAAATTTCCCTCTGCAAATTTAGTTTTAGCTTTAGTTGGTAGATTGAGTACATCACCAAAATTCAAAATTTCCCTTCCTTCCTAAAAAATTAAAAAAAATTACTTTTCCCTCCAATCGGATTCCCTCCAAACCTGAAATTTTTTTGAATCTCCAACCCAAATGATTTCTCTTTAAATCTACAACAAAACTCTAACAAAAACTTTCAATTCACCCCTCACAAATCCGGTCCTACAAATCCACCATAAACAATCTAAGCATGAGTGATAGCTCATTCGATCCGAATGAGGATCCGAATGAAAGGGAGTATCGGGAAGTTGTATGTTTGGAGAAATGGAAAGATTGGATTGCTGATAGTAATTATGGTATACCTACTCAATGTCCTTGTGGTGGAAAGATCAAGCTTGAGATTACACAAGAAATCGGGAAGAGTTGGTTCATGTGTGAGGAATTTAAGGTATTAACAAAATCCATAACAAAAACACATTAATTCTTTTGGTAATTTGAGCTTAAAATCCACTTATTATTTTGTAGAATGATGGACTTCACCGATGCGCACCTTGGGACTTTGCTATGGAAGACGAGGTACAAAGTTTGAAACACACAACTAACTACCAAACAAAAGAACTCTTTAAAAGCGAACAGCAAATCCGAAATCTAGAAAAAGAGATTGAGAAGCTGAAAAATGTCATTGCAAGGTTCTTGAGTTAGTTGTTGTTGTGGACCTATGTATTTCCTTAAGCTGTTGTATTTCAGTTTCGTAATGTTGTTGTTGGTTTGTTGTTGTTATAGCTGACCAATGAATTGGTTTACAAACATTCTTCTTCATCACATCCAAAACATATAGAAAAAAAAAACCAAAACAACTACAACAATGTTCTTTAAATGCTTGATATCCGATTATGATGAAAAACCTAAACTCTGCAATTCCGTCGCCGATGATGAAGAATCCATATTTTATTTTTTGTTCGATTATCCCCAAAACCAGAACGACACAGTTCTCATAAACCAAACAAAACTCTTGTAGGTGTTAAATATCTAACGCTTCGCTGTTTTGTGCGTTCACTACTCAACGTTGTGCCGTTTGGGTTACTAAACCAAAATCCAATTTAATCAAATTACTAAACCAAAATTCAATTTAATAGAATTATTAAACCAAAATCCAGTTTAATCGAATTACTAAACCAAAATCCAATTAAATCGAATTACTTTACCAAAATCATATTTAATCGAGTTACTTAACCAAAATCATATTTAATCGAGTTATTTAACCAAAATCATATTTAATCGAGTTACTTAACCAAAATCATATTTAAGCCATCAACATGAATAAGTCTAAAATGACTACTTAACCAAAATCATATTTAAACCGGTTGGGCAAACTACGAAATGACCGGTTCTACAAACTGATAGCCGGTTCTACAAACTACGAAATGTACTACTTTAATCTAATAGCCTTGTCTCTTCTTTGACAGTTTTGTAACCCTTGGTTCAAAACCTGCAAATGGTGGCTCAATATCAGAGTTGTTATTCTTCCTCCTTGTTGCCTTAGGAGCTTCAGCTTGACTAGTCCCTTCTCCAAATATTACCTTCACGTTATCGACTTCTTCTTCGACTCCTTCTTTAGCTCCACTTCTGGTACCAGCACCATCACTATGCTCCGGAACCTCTTTTCCCTTTCCCTTTACAAGCACCTCCATATCAGTTATTCTACCATTCATAATATCAAGACGTTTGTGTACTTGCTTGAACTCTTTCACCATCATCTCCTTAAGATCTTGAAAGCCACCTACAATCTGGTCTTTCCCCTTCAAAGCTTTAGAGGTCTCACCTCCTTTCCACTGTCGGGCTTCCATTTCTTCTTGGTGTGACTGTTGGGAGTACACTTTCTTCCCAAAATGAACCAATCGCCTTATCCACCCATCAACCATAGAGTCAGCCGCATCTTCTTCTTCTGGAATCTTAGAGATCAATTCTTCCTCATTTCAGGTTGCTTTCAAGATGCTTTAAATCCTCTGTTTAGTAACACACAAACAAAAAGAAGTTCAACACACAAACAACCAACATGTACAACAACAAGTTTACAAACTAGTAAACAAAAAGCACAAAAAAATCGTGCAGCCAAATAACTAACATTAACATCAGCATCATCAAGTGATTTATTTATTTCTTGAATTCTGAAACCTCTCCAACCACACCTGCTTAACTTAGACTTGTACATTCTTGGGCACTCACCTCAGGCATCTTTAACACTCACCTGAAACTCTATCAGTTTTGGTATTGCTTCAAACGCGAGAAGCTTCACCACAAAAACCATAATATAATGTCACATTACTATAAATAAAACAGAAAGTAAACAACTCCAAATAAGTTATAAAATACTTTAAGGGAACAACAAAGCTAGAAAAATTTGCATGACGATTGGCCGCTTTGTTAAAAGAGCCCCATCATCCTCTTAATTTTATTAAGATTATCATAGAAAGACAATCTTTCCCAAGGGAATGAAACACAATCTTCAAGATCAGTGACTATCCGCCTAATGAGTGGGTCAACTGAGGTTGCTTGAACTCCTCTCTTTGCATTACCTTTGAAATTAGAAGAGAGAAAATAGAGAACCGCCATCTTCAACCTGTCCTTAGAGTAGGACCTCATACACATGAACTTCTTCTCGATCGCTTCTTGAGTCACTTTACCTTTCTTAAAGTGCTTTTCCACAAAGTTGAAATTCCCGATCTCTTTGTAGTTGTTGGGAAAATCATGGCAATAGAGACCGAATAGCAGAGCATGCTCTCTCAAAGAGTACCGGATTAGCACACCGTTAAAAATGAACCACACTTCTTTCGTCTTCTCGGTTTGAACCAAACGCAACAGAAGCATTCACATGCCCATTGATCGGTGGTTTAAGTCCCTAGGCATATGAAAAAAGTGCGAGAACTGAGGATGCTCATAAAACCACTCTTTCTCATGCTGGTCAAGCAACTTCTCAACGTTTTCCACTATCTTCACAATGTAGCACCTTGTTACAATTTTAATAGTCTTTGTGTACTCCGTTGTAGGAAGATACATCTCCGTAGGTGGAATCACTTCTGTGCAACTATCATCTGAATCCTGCATTCAAAAAAGAAAACTTACAAGCAACAATTTTAATACCAATTCCCATAACTGAGTCTAACACTGAGACAATAAGCTAATATATATTCCCAGATATATGACCAACATATCAACACAATTTTAGTCTATAATACTTATTAGTTAATAGATCAACAACTACAACAATCAGTCATAATCAAAGACAATAACAACAAACGTTACCAAATGAATCAAAGCTATGGCCTCGGTCTACAAACTACTTCAATTTATCTTATGAACGAAAATTTACCATATATATACAACCATATGCAACAAAATCCCAGAATCGAATCAATTTCTTTTTTTAAACAAGGGTATGATAGAAATCGAAGACACCAAAATCAAATTTGAGGTCTATTACGGAAAGAGTAGAGTCTTACCATTTCAGTTCCTTCGTCTTCTCGAGCGGTTTGATATGTTTCTTTTTCTTCTCGATCGGTCTGATGGGTTTCTTCTTCTTCTTCGATCACTTTCTCTTTCTCTTCCTCTGTCGCTTCTCCTTCTCCTTCTAATTCTTCTCCTCTTTCTGATTCAGCTTCTTCCGCTACTTCTTCAGCATCTTATTCTTCTACTACTATCGCAGGGTCTTCGGGAGGAGGATCCAACTTAACTGGAGCAGTTTCGATAACTATTATAGGTCCACTTCCCATCCGCCTTGCCGCGTTCTTTGTTCTAGGCATGGATGTAGCAATTCTCCGTCTCCAATATATGTAATTTCGATATCAAGTTCCTCCAATTTTGTCCTTGCCGTCGAGAGAAATTTTTCTCAGATAGGTAAATTAGGGTTAACACAGATCGTGTAAAATGTTTAATAAACCAAGCAGTCAAATTAAAAACTACTTTGGTTTACTTGGTTTACGGATTATTGAATCCGAATTATATAAAAAGCCTGGGTTGGGCCCCAAAATACTGGTTGGGTCATGTAAATAACTTCAAAACTTGGGATACAAAGGTAATCAACCAAATTCTAAATTTAGAGGAGTAATTATTCTCAACTTTCTGCAACCGAGAGCCTTTAGGCAATTGATCCTCATGAAATATATGTGAAAACTTTATACATTATTGTTTGAGGTAGATCCGAGATCTTACTTTAGCCCGCTGAAAACAATGGATCAGATATAAAAGAATCACCCGGTTGCAAGCATTAGTCTTCAACTCGGATAAAATATTTGACTAGGCAAAATGTCTCGTCTCGGAAGGTTCTACGAACCTGAAGGGAAGTCAGATGACACATCAGCAAACCATAAATGGAAGTTTTCCTGTTCCGACATGGAAAACTTTCACAAATCTAGCATGAATATTAACAGTACTACAAAAAAACTAGTATTAATAGCATGCAATAAACGTTATCATAAGTAATCCATAGCGTTTCAGAAAACGCTATGTATATGGGTGCTATGGTAGAGTCTAGATTTACGATAACGTTTATTTGTTATGCTATTATATGCCTTTCAATTATAGCGCATTACGTATGATATCGAATTGTATTCTATAACATAGTTTTCTTGCTATTATAATTGTTTTTATATCGATAAGCTAATGCTATACAACCAATTTTAATAACAAAATATAGTTGATATTGTTTCATTTATAGTAGCATTGTTATTGTGTTTGTAACTTGAATCAAAACGAAAACTCTAAATTTAATTTATGCCTGTTAATTAATCCCATAATAATATAAGCCTCATATATTAATCAAACCAATATCCGACAAAAATATATTAATTCCAAAACTCATGTTTCCATACATTAGTCAAATACTAAACAGTTTCCAAACCTGCATAGGCATAACTACTTTGTTTCCATTGTTCTAACACGAAACAACAACATATTCTACAATACTTTTCATACATTAATCAAAGCATAACTACTTTGTCTTCTGGCCAAGCAATACTTGTACCTAATGCATTCTCTGTGGTTTCTATTTCAGAATTAGGTCTCCAAACTACAGCATCTGGGACCTTTATAACTTCAACACAAACTCAGACTGCACCTGGTCCAAGCTTAACGAAGTGTACACAGTCTTCTGGATTGTTTGAACTCCAATGCCCTTCAACCACCACCCTATTATTTCTGCTAATGTCCATCAGTTTGTATTTTTGATCAACTTGGTAGTGTGGTTACCACTCTTGCAACAGATATGTAAATAATTTGATCAATAACTAACCAAATTAACAAACCAAATAACTAACCATCTTATATAAAGCTTAAGCTATATAATTCAAGTACATTATCGGAGATCTTCGTACATGTGAAGATGGTAAAACATTCAGCTTCTTTCTCAATGGTTCTGGTGGAGTTGATGCAGATTTAGCAAGCTCAGCTGATGTTCTCTGGTCTTGTGAAGTTTTAGTCACATACGGTGAACATTGAAGTGAAGATTTGGGTGTCTCAAGAACCACACTTGTTGCAGGCCAAGCTATGAATGTTTGTAGGGAGTCCTCAATAGTAAAATTGTCCACAGTAGGCCTCCACAAAAAAGTACCGGGTTCTATTACCTCATCAACGAAAACCTTTACCGCATTTGGTCCTAGAGGAAATCCATTGACTGTTGCTTTTGGTTCATTAGTCTGCCAACGTCTTTCTGCCACAACAAAGTCATTGTTTCCATTCTAGTCCATCAGTTTGCACTTATTTGTAGTGCTTTTGCCCTGTATAATACAATTACATAGTAAGACACAACTCAGAACACACTAAACAAAGACTACTATATTACTATGATCAGCCAATTCTTACCAAAGATGTTATGATTCTGTGTTAGCCATATTATCCACTACAACACAACATTTGGAAGGCCAAGCAATCATTTGACCAACAGATTGTTCAATGTTAAAGACGTTAGGTACAGGTCTCCAAATGAATGAATCTGGTTTTAGTGCAGTTTCAACCAAAATTTTAACTGCATTAGGCCCTAGTGGAATGTCGTTTACAAAATTCTTAGCATCAAATGATAAAAGATATCCTTCTGCCACTTTATCATCGGATCAACACCAGTCAATAAGAACACACTTAGGTTGTGCTTGTCTGTTTACACTCTAGCAATGTATAGAAACAATTAGACTCAAACAGTATAGAAATTTATAATACATAACTGATTACTTACTCTTGGAGCTGAGTTTTCACCTACTTCAGCTTCTGCTTTTTGTCACATTGAAATATAGAGATTAATTTAACACAACAAATTTAACAGTGACAATTAAGGCTTCTAAATCATCAACTTTCTAACCTTCATACTGGCAATTTCGGCTTCTAAATCATCAACTTTCTTCAGTAACAGGTTCTGATTTTCTTGCATTTGAGACATAGACTTGTTCCTCATTTGGAAGAAAGAAAGCTTTGTCATGCTAATTCCTCTTCCCATTGCCCTTAGCCGACCTAGTTTATCAGCTCCCATAATCTGAGTAAGTCCATCCTCTTTAACATTAAATTATGAAGCAACATCATTATCAAAATCAGTTGCCTTCATCTAAAAATAACAGATATGATTACATCTTACACATGTAAATGCATCAAACATATAACAGATATAATTACATCTTACAATTTTTTCAGCCGCATTGGTGTTAACAGGTGTCCCATTCTTTTTAGTTCTTGACTTTATCCAAACTTTCAGTCTAATCACTTGAGAAGCTTCTTCACTTTCCTTTTTCTATATTGATAAGTTTCAGACAAGTATTACTAAAAACTTAGGTATTCATACAAAACTGATATGATTTGACTGTTTGAAACTCACCATGTCATTCAGCTAGTCTAACCATGCCTTTACGGCTACAAGTGTGTGGAATATGATTACGCCTTCGTTCTCTGTACTTCTCACTAATTGCCTACACCCATCATTCAGAGTAAATAAAAAGCATCAAAATTATGAAGAGTCTAAATAAAACTAGGAATAACCTTGAATGCATTGCTTGTCTTTAATCTGATAAAGTTCCTCCAATCATTTATTGGTACGTTCTTTGGACGCATATTCATTCTAGCTTGGATGTTTGGAGCGTTATTGATATCAGTGACAAGTCTTGATTTATATGATCTCCAAAGGCATCCCATCTGTTTAATCGCAGCAGCTTTCTGAAAATCCTCATCCAATTCAAATCGAGCCTACAAGTAACATTACACATTCATTACATGGTATTCATGTAAAACCTTATACGTTTAAGATATCATTACCTTGACAAATTTCCACAGGACTATTCTCGTTTCTTCAGTAATTTTTTTCCAATCATCTATTATGACTGATACATGTTGTCTCACTAATGCACCAACATATGATGATAATTTCACAGAACCAGGTCACATGGTTCTCCCATGTCTGTGTGGTCTACCTTAACTCGAGTATTAGGATCCTTTGCAATGTCTTTCAGTCTGGTCGGTCCTAAACGTCTCTTTTTCTGAGGCACCTGTTCTTTCTCGATGGCATCTTCATTAACTTCAATATTTTCTGGTTGTTCTAACTCAGTTTTAGGTTGAGTTTGTGGCTCGAATACTTCTGCAGTTTGCTGCTTCAATCCTTCATTAGCTTGTTCTGCATCCTGGATAATCGTGTTTCCTATCGGAATAATTGTATCAACATACACTGTCTGATCTTCAGCTGCTTTCTTCTTATTATTGTTTGTCTTCTTCTTAGGATGACCCATTGTATATCACCTGAAAACAGGAATACATAACAAAGTACACATTTAGTTGATGTGAAAATTAATTAGATAACTAAACACATAATACATCTCACTCAAATTGATGTAACAAAATCCAGAATCAAATCATTGCTTAAAACAGATATCAAACTAAAAGGATATATAGTTCAATAAAAAAATGCCTTCACAATCTGATCTGGTATTTTGAGCTTCATCTGGTAAATCATCTAAATCCAGATGTCCATATTCTACTAGAAATGGACCTATATCCAAAAACGCTTGTTCTGCGTTCTCTCCACTATATTTTCTCGATTGACACTTCATAGCAACATACCAACTAGATTACTCATCTACTCTAGAATAAAAGACTTGAGTCGCTTGAGATGCTAATATGTAAGGATCTTTTGCAAAGGAAACTTGACTGTGGCTGAAGTTAACAAGCGTGAAAGCGTCTTCTAATTTGAGAACGTTTCCTTTAACAGCCCATTGACATCTGAATATAGGAACATAGAATATATTGTAATCTAACAATATAGTGTCTATGATTCTATCATAGTATGACACTAAATCTACCACTTGTGAAGTAATTTTAGCACTAGCTTGACACATAGTTGTTGCCTCATAAAAGATCCCACTATTCTAACTCTGTTTATGAGTTGAAATTGTGTGAAACCTCTACCCATTAACTATATATCTTGTATAGGATTTGCCTGTACTACGAGGTACATATGCTAACCACTTAAGTGCATCGCCATATGCTGAATCAAGAGGAACCTACCACCAAAATGTAATACCATTTATCAAACCAGAACAATTGACTAATAGGCAAATATAAAAAGGAAATCAGAGAATACATGCCTGTTTCCTTAACCACGCTGCAAAATGTGTTGCATCTCGTCTACATCTAGAATTTGTTGCATCTCATCTAAAAGGGAAATCAGAGAATACATGCATGTTTCCATAAATGTGTTGCATCTCGTGTACATCTAGAATTATTGTCTTGTAGATGCTGTAAATGCATACTTGTGAAATGAAAATAACTGACTGTAAGGATGTTGAAAAGTAGAAATAAAGTTAAGCTAATAACTGAAAAGTAGAAATAAAGTTACTTACTCAATCTAAGGATCTACTACTGCTGAGTTGTGTATAACTGCAAGGTGGATTATCTTTATCTTTGATTCAGTTAGAACTCTATGTGTTCCACCTGATATAGGTCGGCCCTCTATGATGGAACTATTCTCATAATCTGTATTCCTCTCAAGCTTTTCTTCTACATTAGTTGTGTTCTTTAAAAAATCATTGCAGAATTTCATACATTCTTCTGCAAAATACGACTCTACAAGACAACCCTCATGTCTTACAGGACTTCGTACATAGTCTTTTAAGACTTTCATGTACCTGAAAAAGCAGACAAATACACTTATTATTATTTAATCCATAAGACTAAACTAAAATAATACTATAAAAAACAGTACCTCTTGAATGGGTACATCCATCTAAATTGTACAGGTCCACCAAGTCTTGCTTCTCTTCCTAAATGTATTGTCAAATGTATCATTATGTCAAAGAAACTTGGAGGAAAAACCTTTCAAACATAAAGATGGTTTCCACAACCTCAGCTTCAAGGACTATGATCTTTTCTAGATCAATAACCCGCTGATATAGATGATGGTAGAATGTACATAACAAAGTAATAGCTATCCTAGGTCCTTTAGGTAATAAACCTCTAACTGCAACTAGAAGTAATTGGTGCATCAACACATGGTAATCATGTGATTTAAGCCATGTTACCTTAGAGTCATCTAATGACACACACCTATAAATATTAGAGCAATATCAGTCTGGACCTTTGAACTCATGTAACCGCTTACAAAAAGGTTTTTTCTCTTCTTTAGAGAAAGTCCAAGGTGCTGCACGGAAGTATGTTCGTTTACCTTGTTCCTTAGGATGTAAATCCTTACGAATACCAAGTAACTCCAAATCTTTCTGAGCATTTAGACCATCCTTTGATTTCCCACAATGCAATTTAGTAGACACCACACTTGCAGCCACATTCCGTTTTACATGCATGACATCCAAATTGTGTCTTACCGGCAATTCCTGACATGCATATATATATATACACTTAAGTAAATAAACTAAATTGAGCAAAATCCACCATTAAAACAAATGAATTAAAGTAACATACCTCATAATATGGCAGATCAAAAAAAATTAATCTCTTTTCCATCTAGACATCTCTTCTAGATCCACTTCTTCCTCTTCATCTATTTCATCATCCGATTCATTATTACCATCTTCATTATCATCAGTTCGAGTTCTCTTTTTTATGATGCTTTCATAATTCCAAAGTAATTCTTGTAAGTCCGCAAGATTTGTGAAATGTTGTGACCACTAAGTATCCTTGGCTTCTTTTCATGTTTTACTTTACATCAAACCATGCATTTTTTGCCTGATACTTATGGTTTGGAGGCAGACCCTTTATGTGCCACATGTAAACATGTTTTTTGCTATTAGTCAGCCAAAAGTTGTCAGTGTTCTTCCCACATAGCTGACATCCCATCTTACCTTTAACCTTACAACCAACAAGATTGCCATATGCTCGCAAGTCTGATATAGTCCACAACAGCATAACCTTAAGGTTGAAAGTTTCCTTACAAAATGCATCGTATGTCAACTCACCAGTATTCCATAGATACATCAAATCCTTAACAAGTTGTTCTAAATAAACATCTATATTATTTCCAGGCTGCTGAGGACCAGGAATCAACACTGTTAGCATAATGTTCTCTTTCTTCATACATAGATCAGGAGGAAAGTTGTAATTTACCATCAGTACTGGCCAGCAGTTGTATCTCGTATTCTTTATATTAAATGGGTTTAAAACATCAGAAGAAAGACCCAATCTAATGTTTCTCACCTCAGCAGCAAATAAAGGATACTTGCTGTCAAAGTCACAGAATCTACATGGTGTCGAAGTTTGCCATCAGTACTCTTGTTTTTGGAGTGCCACCTTAAGTCACTGGCCATTTCTTCATACCTAAACATACGTTTAAGCCTTGAAATTATTGGAAAATACTGTAGAACTTTGTTTAGAACTCCCTTCTTTGCTAAACATGTTTATGTGTTAGTCTTCCACCTAGATGCATTGCATTTAGGACAATTATCAAGCTTTTTGTAGTCCTTCCTAAATAAGCAACAATCATTTATATATGCATGGATCTTTTGATAGCCCATATCAAAAGTCTTCAGGAACTTCTTAACATCATAAAGTGATATATGCAGTACATTATCAACTGGTAGCATGTTTGGCAGTGTTTCTAGCAGCTCATTGAAGAATTTATCTTACCATCCATTATGTGTCTTAAGTTTGAACAAAGAGACAATCGCTGAAAGCTTGCTATGAGACACAGAACTTGGGTATAAAGGTGTCTTTGCATCTGCTATTCTCTCAAGAAAATCATCCTCTAACTTATCTAACCCTCAGCAATATCAAAATTCTTAACCATCCCTTCGTCAAAATACTAAGCTGTTTGAAATAACCCATTAATCTCTTCATCCAAGTTATTCAGTTTTTTACTACCCTCATTCATCGTGATCATATCACCATGATGATACCATTCTGTCTGCGACTTATAAGACTCATCCATTCCTCCGTAAGTAAATGATCAACTACTACTAAACATGAATAACGTTCTATATTTCTACAATCAAGACATGGACATACTATCATGACTATATCACATAAACCAGTACACATTGCCCTTACAAAATCCCATGAACCCCTCTCCTAGGCAGGATCAACTCTAGAGAGATGAACCCAAGCCTTGTCCAGCATCTAAGTTATCACCTTTATTAAATCCACAAGCGTCAGATATATCAAGCAGTCACCAAATTATAAGAAAAGAAAATCAAATATAACAACTTACATTACTAAACTTAACAAATTAGCAGCAATAACATCTAATTAGGACATCTAATCAAACAAATTAGGATTAAGTAATCACACCTAATCACATAATCAATAAACTTATTAAATTTACAGCTATAACATCTAATTACTAAACTTATCAAGTAATATAAGTCATAACCAATTAAGGTCATATATACTGCAACAAAAATAAGAATCTACAGTAACATTATACTTTGCAAATGCATAAACATAAACATGAGAAAAAGATGAAATAATGAACCATATCTCGACACATACCTTAAAAATAACTTCTCCAAAGCTTTCCTTGAGTTTCCCTTTTCTGTTTCAAGACAAAACAAAGAAGAGTCAATACAAAAATTAAAGATCAAAATCACTCTCATGAGCATCATAGTCACAGTTCCCATAGAAAACAAATGTCCATTATTTCATGCAGTCTTTCAATCACAATAAAAATTAAGCACCAACCAAACTGCAGTTTTTACAAGACTTAACAATTAAACACACTCCAAAACAGAAGAAACAACCAAATTAAGATCTAAGTACACGAACATAACTGGAACCTAATGGCAGCAATTCTTTTATCTATATCAAGATTTCAAATGTATAACTTATATATAAATACCAGTAGCTTACAAGTCATAATATTCAAAGCACAATCAAAAGAAGCAATATACAACAAATGAAACATGTTAAATAAGTCATACTTAAAAGTTACAGGAACAATATATTGCTTAGATTCCACATAAACTAATGCAAAAATAAGTCCAACCATATGTATTAGAGTGGTAAACTACAAGACAATTTCGTAACAACAAATTAGAGATCAAGTAATACAGTCTTAACTGAGATAATGGAGTCTGTCAGGTCGTCAAAGAGAATCTCTCAGGTGGCTTTAACTGTGGCAAAGACATCATGTAAATCAATTATGTTCTGGCTTTCGAACAATATTGATGGAAAAGAAGATGCTAAATCTAAACTAATTCTACATCTAATTAATCTTTCAATGTTTCTGTAACACTTTAACAACAGATTTGTACCCGAAAATAAACACGAAATCAACAAAAAGTACTCTGTATTTTGTACAGAAAATCAACATCTGAAATCTAAACTATATTTCAAAACCAAGCTTCAATTTCAAAGCCTTAAGTCAAAATCACGACAAAATTACGAATTTCATAAAAAAAGAACATAGATTAGAACATACCAAAGATTAAGATTCTCTTTTTTCCAAATCATGAAGAGCAAACAGCAAAGCAAGAAGAAGTAGAAGAAATCGAGAGAAAAGAAAGAAGAAGAAGAAATTGCAAGAAACGGAAGAAGAAGAAGACAAAATCAAGAAAAAGGGAAGAAGAAGAAGAAGAAATCGAGAGAAAGGGAAGAAGAAGAAGAAAATGAGAGAAAGGGGCTTAGGGTTATTAGATTTTTTTGTTGAATAAACGTTTTTGGTCTAAGTGTTTTGTAATTTCCCTCCGGATAGATTTTCAGATTCCCGCTCTACTATTATTGGGCATAGCGTTGAGAAAGCGCTATGAAATGAACACCAAAATTTAAAATTATTAACGACAGCAGTTACAAAATAAACATTATGGTGTTGTGGTATTAATACTATTTTTTGGTAATGCAGATTCAGTCTTATCAACAAGATTTATAAATCTTTCTTTATTTTCTAAATATATAACCGCCTCTATAAACTATAAGTAGTGGCACAATCCTTTGAAAAAGAGATTGGCTTTTTGACATACTAGGTCAAATAAGAATATTAATTTGCCAATCATCTCTTCTTGTTCTTAATTAAATAGGCTCTTGCTCCTAATCAAATCTACAAATGTTTTTGCCCATTCTCTCCCACTCTTTTAATCAAGAACAACCGTTTTAGTACTCGTTGTGCTAAGATCGGTTCGAACAGTTGGCACCGTCTGTGGGGAAGATATCGAAGAATATATTCACAAAAGCAAGAGAAAACTCTGAGAATAGGAAGATGGTTGAAGGAGAGATCAACGTCAATTCACCAGAAAGGAGGGAATCTCACCCTCAAGAGCACGTCGATTTAACGAATGGATCAACCCTGAATTCAACTCGAACTCAGGAAGAGAATTAACAAGAGACTCGGGAGGATACCGATCTTCTGCCACCACCACTAAGATCACTGACACTCGGGACCTTAATGTGAAACCTGATCGCACAGCATGAAGCTTCTGACCGTAAAAATGTGGAAAGATTCGATAGTCTCGAATCTCGTTTGAATGAGAGTAGTCAACCGACTACACAAGTTAATAGGCCATGCGTGGAGGCATTGGCCAGCGTTCAAAGAACACTATTTAGGGATTTACCGAGTCCACAGCCAGTAACCAATTTGGTGCAAGATCACTCTGCTATACGGAATATGTCTGGACAGCATGGTCAAGTAATATGGGACGCAGCAACCGTGTTGAAGATGATGGAATTTGGACCCAGTGGAATTTATGAGCGCTTTCAACATTATGATGAACGGTACCAACTACACTGTGGACAACAAGGACGCAGCTTACTGCCAACATTTTGCAGAAGATTTGACCAGAGACGCCTTAGTATGGTTCACCAAGCTACCTACCGGGTCAAACAAAAGCTTCAACCAGCTTGTCGAGTTGTTTATAAAGCAGTATGCTTTATTCATCAATCAAGATAACTCGACTGCTGAGTTGAGATCTTTAGAGAAAGATTTTGACGAACCTTTGAAGTCATATCTCAGACGCTTTAAGAAGATTCAGACAAAGGCCAAAGTCTGTGACGACATGGCTATTGAAGCCCTCCAAACTCGAATGGTGACTGATGAGGCGCTTAAATAGGATCTTTTCATCAACATGCCCAATACAATCTCCGACGCCCTTTGGAGAGCGGTTAGACATGCAGAGTACATAGAGGAAAAGCAAATCCTCTCATAAAACGAAGATATACAATAGAACTCGGCAACTAAAGAGCCGAGAAAAGGGCATTACGAGCCAATACAAAATAATAGAGGGAAAGAAAACTCAGCAACCGCTTTCCAAATCGGGGAGAGTAACAGCCCCTATGAAAGTTATTCAATAACACCTACAACTAAAACAAATACTGCGGGTTCCACAAGAAAGTGGGTCATTCGACCGTGAAGTGCAAGCAACTGCAAGAATTCCTTGCTGAAAAATTCAGTAAGGGAGAGTTGGAGGTTTCACAAGAAGAAACCCAGAGGTACAAAGCGCAGAAGCGGAACGAAGCCAAGCAACGAGAAGTTTCCTTCAAGTCAACAAACTCGGATGCTGATACCTCAGAAGTAACTAAGCGGCAAAAGCCAGAAGGAGACATTGAGGGATCTGGCGATCCACAAGTTGTTAATCATGGGCGGATTACAATTTTGTGATGACACTATTTGTTCAATCAAGAAATATAAACGAAAAATAGTCGCCTCAATCAACCAGGGGCCTGTCAAAGAATGCAACACGTCATGGATTTGGTGATCAATTTCACCGACAAAGATGTTAAAGGAGTCAGCTTCCCGCATAACGACCCTATAGTCGTCAAACTCTGAGTTACCGACTGTGATTTTTCATGAATTCTCATCGATACTAGTAGACAGTGGATCTGATATTCAAAGAAACTCTTGATAAGATGGTACTACCGGATGTTCAGCTTAAACCTTTGGACAGAACCTTGACCGCATTTGATGGAAGCACAATCAATATGATTGGAACGGTGAAGTTAGCAATCCAAGTTGTTGGGATTACGAGATGGATCAAGCTACTAGTTGTAGATAAACCACCAATCTATAACATGCTAGGAACACCTTGGATTCACACGATGAAAGTTGTGCCCTTGAGCTATCATCAATGTGTTAAAATCCCGACAAATGAAGGAGTCTACACACTTAAAGGAGATCAGAAGATGGCTAGAACTTGCTTCATTGCCGAATTGAAGTTAAGGAACAAATCATGCATGATCGCCGCATCAATACAACTTGAGATGGCAACAGAATGCACATACATCCTGAAGATTTTTTCTTTCCCTTCAGATTGGTCGGCTTTCAAAACTTATCAGAAAGATTTTGCAAGGTTAGGATGTCTTTTTAGATCATTTTCTCTTCATGTAATGTCGAGATCCTTGAATCTTAAAACCGACACTCTCGTCCGTAATGTTAGAGAGACAACTAATAGTTTAAGCTTTGTAAACATTCACTCTCATTTGTGAGATATTAATGAATGTCCATTTTTAACGTGTGAATACACTGTTTAATTTGTTATCATAAATTATTTTATATTTATTTAAACATTATTTAAAATATTAAATAATAAAAAAAGTTGAGAAATTCACTACAAATTGGAGCTATTATAACGATTGTATTGTGATTGGGAATATTAATAATAAATTGTGATGTTTTATACATATTTTTGTTACAAATTTTATTTGTTATGTTTTTTTAAAAATTATTTCTGACAAAATTGTTACTATATTTTTTTCGTTATCATTATTGTGACGTTTTTATTACGAATATATATTTGTGGTGTTTGTATTGCAATTATTTATCAATTGCCACAAATTCATAACAATATGTAATGAAATATGTGTTATTATGACAAAATATTATGTCTTAATACAATTTTTTTTGTAATGACTGTAAAATTATTGTATGTATAAATAGTAACAACTGATTTGTGGAATAAACCGAATTCAGCTAACTTATTATAAAACATGTTACTTAAGCTCAATACGATGGTTGGTTTAATCTATTTTTGAAAATTAAGAAATAATTTTTTTAATATGAGTGTGTAAATGATCACAACTGAATTGTTGAATTATTATATGTGCAGATGATAACAACTATGTTGTTGAATAAACTGAATTGAATTTAACTGAATTATTATAAAACATGTTACCAGTTAGGCTCAATATGATGTTCGATTAATCTATTCTTGAAAATCAATAATTATGTATTTTTTTCAATATGATTTGAAATGTGAGAAATAAATGGAGAGAAAGGTGGATGAGAGTGGTAGATTTTGAGGCAATAAATAGTGGGGAGAATTATGAGTTGTTGCAATTAATGCAAACAAGGCATGCAATTGTTTTCTCATCCACACTTATAAATAAAATAATAATAAGTTCATTTTGTGTTGGAGTTTGTTCCTTTCATATAGATAATAATAATGGAGTATATATTAACAAAATTACAAAAATAAGTAAACTTCAAAACAAATTGTCACAAAGAATAAATGAAACTTTGCAGGTTGTGGGAGTGATGAGTGCGACACATCAGTCGACAGAATGGAAATATGTAGTACTATTATTTTCATTTTAATTTTGTATTTACTTTTCTCATTTTCAAAAGTAAGAAAACGAAAAAAAGATTGACCTTGTTCTTGTATCGTGTTTTTTGTTCTTTTTTTTTCGTGGAGTTTTAGCATATGATGGTTAATTTACTAGGTCAAAAGGTTGAAATTTCGTGTATTATATTCACATGAGCCTAGGATTCTGCAATCCACTCCATGGTGGAGTAGTAAATGGACCCATCAATTGGAAGTTGCCTCACACGAACAGAAGTCAGAACTTGTTATAGTATTATGCAATATATTCTCTCAGTAACATTATATAATAACACTACTTTCCAAAAATATATTTTGTTTTGTCTAAACTTTCAAAACATATATGATCTATACATATATATATATATATACATATTCGTATTTCTCTTATCATATACATATATGAAAATATTTTGACATATGACTCGGAACATATAATGTTCTAAAATATCTTGAATTTAAACATATAGATTAGTATAGAAAGCATTTAAACAAGAAAAACATAGTATAGATTACATCAATCACTTGAAATATGTGCAGCAATCCAACATACTTACATTTTTTAAGCTAGTTATTTACTACCAAAAAAATAAGAGATCTAGTAGGTTTGTTTCTTATCTATCTATGTATCCAATGAATAATATTTAAAAAAAAAACACTTTTATTTGGTAAGTGTTTTTTTTTTGAAAAAGGAATTTGGTAAGTGTTCTAAACTTAAAAAAGTTGAACAGACATTGACTTAAATAACTTAAGATAGAAAATTGATAATGAACATTCGTAGTAAATTATTTTGATTCAATGTTAATAAAAAACTGACAAAAATGTCTATTAATTTTGTAGAATGAAGCTAGACTCGGTAATTAACTATATAATCTTATACGATTTTTAATGAAAATTTTCATTTAATTTTTGTTTTTTTTTTTTTAAAGTTCTAAAATTAATAGTAAATTAATAACATACTAAGTCACTAAAAAATGGTACCGTTGAATTAGTGGTCCGAACGTTAGGTCGTAGACGTAAAAGAAAACTCCGTTTATAATTTCCTTTGACATTTGCTAAATAAAATCGAGTATAAAGTTATTTGCTTTCTCACTTATAAGAAGCTTATTGAGAGAGATAGAGAGAGACTAAATATATTTTTTCCTTAATGATTTGAAACCTCTGGTGATTATTTACTTGTTTTCCCAAGAAAAAAAAAACCTTTGAGTTTCTATTTTCATTGTTTCTTCCTCCTTTTTTCTTCACTGTTTTTCTGTTCATCGCTGTGAATTCGACGATCTTATGTCTTTTCAAATCCAAATTTTTAAACTTTTCATTTGATTGATTAAACCCATCCAGAAAAGTTTCAGTTTTCGAGACGACTGTGGTTCAATCTTCTACATAGCTTTGTGACAACAGAATCTAGGGTTTCTTTTTTTTTCATCTTCAAATTGTTTTTTATTTTTATAGTATTTGTTTTTAATTCTTGGTTCTTCATAAATTACCTGCTACAACAACAAACTGTACATCACCATCATTAAGAGAAACCCATCTGCCTCTTTCTCAATCTCATAAATATTCTCACTTCTCTCTCCTTTTTCCCTTCAAAAGAGAAACCCTTTTTGCTCCTTCATATGTACCTCTTCGATGTGGGTTTGAGTCTTTTAAGCTTTTTGATCATGTTGGTTTGACAAAAGAGTTTCTTACAGAGATCTTTGGCATTCTGTCCACCTCCTCTCTTTATATATATGTCTGTATAAGTGTATGTATCTACGTTTATGTTTTGTGAGTGGAGGTGGGCATACTGCCAATAGAGATCTGTTAGGGTTTCTTTGTTAAACCCTTCATGATAAGTTATGAAACTCATGGTGATCAAGATCAATTAATGGAGTAACAAAACTAGGTATAATCTCTAACCTTGCCTTACCTTTTTGTATCATTGTATGTCATCATTACTATGTCAAACAC
Organism: Lepidium aucheri; assembly: GCA_900406435.1. NCBI lineage: Eukaryota > Viridiplantae > Streptophyta > Magnoliopsida > Brassicales > Brassicaceae > Lepidium > Lepidium aucheri. Next base: position 26,501 of record OVBA01000980.1, on the reverse strand, counting down.
ATCATGTATACTACATTTGTTGTCTTCTTTCATCTTTGGTACTCTTATCTGATTGTTGGTTTCAAAGATTTGATTGTAGAATCTCTGTAATTTTGATCTTCAATATGCAATCTGCGTTGACAAATGTTGAGGTTTGGGAATAGTGGTGGAGTTTGAGAAGGTTACATCAAGTAGAAAAAGTAAACTATTCATAAAGAAAAGAGGACCCGTTATTCCCTATAAAGGTACAGGTAGATTGAAATCATAATAGAATGTGGTAATGAAAAAAGGACAATTTACTCTTTTCTTTGAAGCCCACACAATGTTATTATGATGTTTTTGTTTTCTTTTATGTCTAGGAGAATCTATGTTAGTTATTTTGCTTGTATGTAAAATTGCTTGATGAGATTTGATTTATTCACTCTGATAATATGGTTAGGTAAAAATCAAAGTCAAATCCTACATAGCAGTTATTTTTCTTAGTTATGATGTTTTCTTTTTTCTTTTTTCAATTTTCAATGTATACATATAGTATGTGTAAAGTTGCTGGTTTATATATGATGTAATGATATGTGTTCTAAGCTCAGGATTTTGTTTAAACAGTCTAGGAAGCTAGTTTATGTCCTGATATAGTCTCTGATTGTAGGTATTATTGTTGTTTAGAAGTAAATTATCACTATATATAGACATTTATAGTTATAAAATGAAGAATGTGACGACAATTTTGGCCATGAAAAGAAAACCTAGGTTTCAGATGAAACGAAAATGATTTGCAACTTTTTGTTTATGAAAAAATGAGTAGTTAGTTCGTGGTTTTTGATTATTTTTTGCGACTGTTAATCAGTTTTCGTAGTTATTTGATGATTTATAAGGTTCTTTTCAATCTTTTGAAGTTGTAATTCAGTTACATATTTTTTTTTGGTGGTTATATCATATACTATATAAAACTTTTTTTCTAACTAATCTATTGTACTTAGCCATGAGTAAAAAACTCAATATCTGAAACCCGAACTGTAACCGATCCAAAAATTAGGAACATAATATAAATCGAACCCGACAAAATATCCGAATGGATCCTAAAATTATGTACACGAAAAATTACATCCGAACTGGAACTGAATCAAGAACCGAATGGATATCCGATTAATTTTTGTTAAATTTAGATTCTTTTAGATTTTTTTTTTTATTTTTTTTATTTTTGAATTTTTATATCTAAATACTCGAATACTAACCCGATCTATATCCAAATCGAACTGATACTTAAAAGTAGAAATATCCAAATGAGTTCTAAATTACTAGATTCGAAAACTCGAACCAAAACTTTGAAATACCCATGCCTAGTTGTACTTATGAAAGCAAAATCAAGTGCAATCAGATAAAATGATACTACTTCCTTTCGTAGCCTAATACTAATAGATACGTATAATGATTTTGACGTCTTCAACGTGCTTTGTATACGCTTCTACGTAGTAACTAGGGTTTACATTCATACATTTTACAATAACAAAATGCAAAAATATTAATTGTATGTTCTGGAAAAAATAAATGTAGAATTCAACTTCAAACAACTTTTTCTAGTAGCCTCATCATTGGAAATCTGTCAGTAGCATTTAAATTATACTTTCAAGGCAATCTTTCAAACTTTTATCCCGAAAATACCCTTCTTTATTATACGTTCTACTTCGTTTTTATACCCCTTACGTTTTATTTAAGTCAAAGTTGCTTTGCTTTTTTTCAAACTGTTCAGTCAATTTACAGAAACTTCATTAATTAGTTTCTTATACAATGACTCTGTAGTGTAGCTTATGATTACTATCTTCTGCAAATCTCTGCACAATTTTAGACTTTAATGAAATTCAATATGCAGTAGTCCAAAACCAACTTTCTAGCCACACAAAATAAAATTATTCTTTTAACATTTAAGGAAAATTTGAAAAATATAATAACAGAGTTGTTTGTATTTCAGTACTCTATATAATAGCTCATGTTTATATCAGTATAATATAGGCTTAACATTCTGTTGTGGGCTTTGAGCCCAAAGGCTTAAAATATAGTAAAACTACAACATATGATATGCATCATTTATGGTAAACTTATAAATCCATAACATGTTACATACATTGATGTCTGTTTGAAGAAGTTTAGTTCGGTCGGATTCGATAATCTCCATTCGTAAAAGTGGGAGTTCTTATTTCTTATTTAGATACTGAATCTACAAAACAAATTGTTGATCAGCAAATACAAAGGGAACATTATTGTTTGTCTCAAGAACTTGACATGGTAGCAATAATACATAACCAAAAGCAACAGAGAGTTTTCGGATGATTTATTTAGTCTCTTAGAATACACAGAAAAAAGAAAAGACACAGAAAAAAAGATTAGATAACGATTCGTTGTTAATGTTCATCATCACTCCATTAATGGCTCCATAACAGCAACTCCACCAGCAGCTTCGATATTGGCAATGATTTTGTCAGCTTCTTCCTTTGAAACACCTTGTTTCATCACAGACCGGATGTTTTTGACAATTGTTATGATTGGTGCGGGACTCAAATTGCGCAATGATTTCAACACGGCGTCAGTTATTATGACCCATGCAACTGCGTCACGCACATTCCATACTCTTTATCTTTTTCATAGTTAACCAACTTGATAACAAACTTGTCTCAGGTGATTTTAGTCTCCTCGGGAGGTTTTGGAAGTCCCAGTAGTTCACTGAATATATTGCCAAATTTTCTTATTTCTCTCGGACTCACCCTTTTCATCATGTTCATAGTCTCAAAGACTATGGGTCGATCTAATGGCCTGCCAACCGAATCTTTCAACAGGAGTAGAGGCTGGGGTCAAGGTTTACAATTGGGACAATAAGGAGGTTTCTGAGAACAAACAATGTTTGTAACAAACGATGTAAGCAAACAGCGCTCTTGCATGGTTATAAGACAAACCAAACAAACGCTAAGTTATGTAACACAATCTCATAAAAATTTAGAAATACTAAGCACAAAGACGAACCCTAAAATTAATCTAATTTGATTTACCAAGTCTAGCGTAATACAATCTATTGTGAAGAAACAAAACTGTATAGGAAAACTAATCGAAGAGAATCCGAATAGAAAAACAAAAACTTTATTTATTGTTCTAAGAACTCAAAAACACAAAGTTGCAGGGATTTGAATCGATGATTGAAAAACTAAGGCTACAAGTGTCTTATCTTGAGAAAGAAAATGAAAACCTAGAATAAATAAGAAGCGATAGAGTGAAAACTAATAAACAAAGTTGGTGATTAATATATCACATGAACACGCCTATATCAAATCCCCCTTCCTCGAAAGAACCTTGTCCTCAAGGTTCATGAATGGTCTCGAGGTTGCCTTTTTTTGTAACTTGTTTCACCAACGAAAATTATTATCTCTTCACTCATTTTATCAGAATCTGAATCATTGTTGTCCATCTCCACAATAAAAATTTGTACCTTCTTATGAACATAATAGTGTTCTGGAGTATACTTTGCATCACAAAAGTAACACAATCCTTTGGATCTTCTTTCACTTATGAATTCTGCAGAAAGAGTCGGTTTAGAAACTTTTGCTTTGCCTTTATCAAAATAGCTACACTTTCTTGTTGAACCCCTTGACCTCTCTTGTAAAGACCAGTCTCTTTTTCTTGTCTAGACTGAGTCGAATACTTGGAAGTAGAACACAAAGAAGAAGAACTTGCACCGGGGTTTGCATTCTCAAATTACCAACCTAACATAATACATTGTCTCACTATCTGTGGCAGGAACATTCGCACATGCATCTGAGTATCATTATGTAGTCCAGCTAAATAGATACTCACCAAATACTGCTCGAGAAAGTTAACTTTCAGTTTGATCACATTGAACTTGTTGTGGTAGTCAACAATTCCGTTAGTCTCTTGCAGATTTTTAAGCTCAGCGATCTGATCATCAATCACATCCTCAAACCTTTCAATCATAATGACTTTGTAAGCAGTCGAAATGCTCAACACACCGGAACCAACATTAGACTGAATGAAAGAGCAATGCCAAGTAGCAGCTTCACTAAAGAACTGAATAGCGGATAGTCAAACTTTCAGATATTCAGGTGTTTGGTCCACCTCAAAAATCTCTTCGACCTTGAAATCCATTCTCGAGTGTCTTCTCCGTTAAACCATGGGAATTCAATCCTTCCTAATCGAGTTACTCCCATATAAGATCCTGTTAATGGAGCCAAGGTTGTATCGTTACCTGGAGTCCCAAGAGTCTGATTTGAAGCAACCAGAGGAATTGAGTTGTAGGTTGAAGTGTGCTCTGTTTCGAATATCAGTGAGGAAGAAGCAGGTACCGCAGGTAACACTTGCTTCATCATCGCCATCATGTATGCAAAATTTCTTTTGATTGTCTCAAAAATCTGATCCTCCTGAAAAGCCAAATGATCGCCTTGAGCTTTTAGAATATTACTTTGTGCAAGCATCATCTTCTCCAATGATGCAAATACGTTCTTAGAGAGATGAATCAGTAGTCTGATCTATTTCTTTGCATATTCCTTGTTGCAACCATGACTGTAATCCGAAAAAATTGCTGGCTGTGATACCTTTGTTATAGGAAAACTAATCAAAGAGAATTCGAATAGAAAAGCAAAGAATTTATTGATTGTTCTAAGAACTCAAAAACACAAAGTTGCAGGGATTTTAATTGATGATTAAAAAACTAAGGCTACAAGTGCCTTATATAAGAAGTAGCTTGAGAAAGAAAAAGAAAACCTAGAATAAATAGGAAACGGTAAAATGAAAACTCATAAACAAAGTCGGTGATTAATATATCACGTGAACACATGATTTCCTATACCAAAAACCCTAAGTTATCACAGCCCCAAAAATCAAAATCAAAATCAATCAATAAGATCAATGAATCATGATGTGTAAAGAGAGATCTAAAGCCCGAAGATAATATAAGAAGAAAACAGGGAGTATGGCTAACCTTCGAAAAGCTAATATTCGCCACTTGTAGATGAAATGAGAAGGCAGAGAGAAGGATCTAGGGATGATTGGCGACGAGGATAAATACATGTAATTAAAGGGGTTACAAATAGTCTCCAACCTGTGGGCCAGGCCAGTGACCTTATACTATCTTTAATGGGGTATCTTTGAGGGGTTCTTAGGTTAATAAAAAAAATCAAACAAGGGTCGTATAGTACAGAACCATCTCGTAGTAAGAAGATTTAAGAGCACCTCCAACGCTGTTTCTTAAGGGGTTCTTAGAAGGTTTCTTAACTTTTAATTGATTTAATTTAAATAAAAATAGGTTTTTAAGTTAAGAAACGTTTCTTAAAGTAGATATTTAAGAAACTCTAAGAAACTCTTAGGTGTCACTCATTGATTGGATATATGCCAACGTATCAGTCATTTGTGAAATAAACAAAACAATTTCATCGACCCATTTCATGGATCAGAGGATCCATATATGCATTTAACGACCCATTTCATGGACCTGTTGGTCGGTAAAATATTATTTCAAAATATCGACCCTCTTCATGGGGTTTAAGTCGATAAAAAATATATACAATCTGTGTAATCTTGTTCTTCAATCCAAATCCTTAATCTTATCACTAAACCTCCAAATTACTTATCCAAATCATGCCATTCTACCATTATTCATCACAATATATGGTCAATCTTACAACCAATCATCCAAAATCGAGTTTGATTTTTTTAAATTGGAGTCGTGACCTAGCATGGAGAAATTGGAGAAATGGGAGAGAAAGATTAGTTTACCTTAGATTTGTTGTTGACACAGTATGATTCGGGGAAAGCTGCTCAATTTCATAAGAAAACCCAAGAAATTTGAAGTTTAATCGAGAGAGAGAGAGAGAGAGCTATGGTGATGGAGTTGAGTTTAATCGCGAGAGAGAGAGAGAACTATTGCTCTGGTTTTATTGAAAAAGGTTGTTTTAGTCGACCGTGTTTATCGTCTTCTTGGTCGATAAAAGGTCCATATTATGTTAACTTACGGCTGCAATATATGGACCTAATATATTGATCTACTGGTCTATATTATGACTGTGTTTTTATTGACCCTTTTTATCGGGAAAAAGGTCAGTAACTTTATTTTTTCCTTCTTGTTTCCATCGACCAAAATCAGAGCAACATTTTTTAAGAACCTTACCATTGGACCTTGAAAATTTTAAACTTCCATCTAAGCGTTCTTAACTTCAAAAACCTCATTATTTTTAATTAAATAATGTTAAGAACCCCTAATGGATTTCTTATTGTTGGAGCTGCTCTAAGAAAACGTAAGTGACTCATACGTGTCAATATCTGATTGATCAAAGGTATTTTCAAAAATGGTAAATCAAAAAATTTGTCGTTCCTTCTCCTTGTGAAAAGATCCCATATCGGGAACTTAGATGGGACTTGAGTACTATATATAAGATAAGGGTCTCTCCACTCATTGCCAATTGGTTTTGAGTTGGAAGCCCATAATTCTACTCTCCTTATAGCTCTTCAGTTCCGAATTCAATTCATCATCATCTCCATGGCTCAAGGTTTTGAGTTGTAATCAGATCAATAGAAGATGCAGCAAGGTTTTGAGTTGCTCATGTGAAGTTTATCGATGTGTTATATCGATCAAAGGGTCGAAATAAATCACCAAGACACTTTGTTTCTTCTCGTGCAGCTTATATCGATCAATTATATCGATCAATATATCGATAGAAATTCTCTCACTTTGTTTCTCATTCACGTATTGTTATATCGACCAAATATATCAATCCTTTGGTCGACATTTATCCTGTTCTTCTTGATTAGAAGAATTTGCTCAAGGGATTGATTGAAGAGTTCTTTGATGATAACATAAGGATGGAATTCGAATCAGATAACTACACTTTTGATATTTATGTAACAAAAGAGAGAAGAGTTAAGCTAATTGATTTCAATTCTTGGTGTGGTTCTACATTGTCATTGATGTATACATGGGAAGAACTTGAGAAGATTTATGGAGAATGTGATGAATTGGAATTGAGGATTGTTGAGAGTCGTCGTAGTGTGCTTCTTGGTTTAAACACAATTGCAAACGAGCAAAAGAGCAGTTGCATAGAGAGAATTTGAGGTCGGATCAAGTTGCTTGAGCGTTTTGTTCTTCCTCACAAGTGATGCAGGACACTTTTGAATTGATAATGAGGATTTCAATGCCCAATATCTTGTAATGACAAATTGAGTATTCAACAAAAGCTAGAAGACTTGGATTTTCTTGTATTAAAGGCTAAACAAAAAAACTTTTGTGCAATTCTTTGTCTCCTCTGATCAAAGAGTCGATAGAAACTTCCTCACTGTTGCTTGTGCTCGTGTTACTTTCATCGACCAGAACTATCGATGTGTTGTTCGATGGTTTGATCTCTATTCTTACTTTTATCGACCATTTTCATATATGTTATATTGGTAAAGCTTCATCATGGTTGCTTAGGAATTGTTCAAATTCATTTGTTTTAAGAATCCAAGTGGGGTTCTACTATTGGAATCCAAAAAAATTTAAAATCATTTCAAGAGTTCTTAACTTTTAATATATCATTATTTCCATTAGAAAAATGTTAAGAGTCCTTATTAGTGTTCTAATTGTTAGAGGTGCTCCCTTAGAGTTTATAACTAACATATATATTTGAGAAACATGATTTGTTTTTTCAAATTTTTTCTTTTCTAATATAAGTTAAAAAAATTAGCCTTGAGTTTTAATAATTTATGGGAAAAATACCAAAAAAACCTTCAAGTTTTTGGTTTAGAACCTTAAATACATGAACTATTGATGATATGTATTAAATCAATTAAATTAATCTGATTGGTGTTGAGAATTAAAAGTTGAGATGATACGCTGCTTTTAAATATATAGATTTAGTCGCCAAGAAATATGTGGTTCAATTGGTTTGTCTCTAATTTAGCTAACACTAAGTAATGAATTCGATTCCTATAAAATTCTACTAAAAGTAATTTGGTTATGAATCAGGTCTTTGTCAATTCTATTAGTCTGAAAGAGAACAATAAGGTTGAAAAAGAAAAATTAAGATCTAGCCTATAAAAATTTCATGCAGATATTTTATAAAATATTTTCTTTGTTTAACCATATCCATAAATATTGAAACAAGGAAACCATTTTGACAAGTAACGGCCACTCAGTGAAGAAGAAGACCAATGCTCACAGCGTTTCGGAGTCACGCGCGTTCTCACGTTTTCGCGTTTGTTACAGTCCCAACAATCTGTTTCCGCCACACGCGCCGCCTTCGTATAAATACAGTAGGAGAATCGTCTCTCTCCTCTTCTCTTCTCCTTCGCGAAAACTTCTCCAATCGACGCAAGTCTGTTTCTCGTTGTTGTTCGAGCTCTTCGATCATGGGATCTTCTTCAGTATTAGGCGAGCGATTACAGTATCCTCCGGCTCGACGTGATGATTCCGTCGTCGATGACTATCACGGCATCAAAATCGGAGATCCATACCGTTGGTAAGAGTTCGTTTCCAGTTTTAATCTCTTCCTCTATCTCGTTCTTTTAGGCTTTGCGGTTAAATAAGACGAGCACGAACATTCCAAGGAAATAAATGGTGTAGGAGAGGGGGATCTCGTCTTTGACTTTGAATTTTCTGCTTATCGCTCTAATGAAATAGTACACACTAGACTTGACTTAGAGATTGACTTTTAAAAGAAGCTATTCCAGAGTTTGTTCGGAATTTCCTGTGATTCATTTTTAAATTTCGCTATGTTTCGTATCATTTTGAACATTGTCGTTCTGGAATGTTTTTGCTAGGTTAGAGGATCCTGATGCTGAAGAAGTGAAGGAGTTTGTGCAGAGCCAAGTGAAATTGACAGATTCTGTGCTTAAGAAGTGCGAAACTAGGGAAAAGCTTAATCAGAATATAACCAAACTTATTGATCATCCGCGTTACGATTCACCCTTCAGGGAAGGGAATAAGTACTTTTACTTTCATAACACCGGTCTACAGGCCCAAAGTGTGCTTTATATACAGGTATTTTGTTCAGTAACTTGGCGTTTGTAACAGCACATATGCATCTTTAACTCTGCTCTAGCTTTTTCGTCTCATTGACCTTGATTGCTATTGGTTTCAGGATGATCTGGATGCTGAGCCAGAGGTCTTGCTTGATCCAAACACTCTAAGTAATGATGGAACAGTGGCCTTAAACACCTTTTCTGTCAGCAAGGATGCTAAGTACTTGGCCTATGGTCTTAGTTCAAGTGGTAGCGACTGGGTTACGATTAAGCTGATGAAGATCGAGGATAAGAAAGTGGAACCTGATACTTTGTCATGGGTATGGTCTCTGAATTGGTACTGATTAGTGGGGCTTATCATTAAAGCTCTACCAACAAGAATTGTGATATATTTCATGATCCTCGTTTGGAACAGGTTAAGTTTACCGGGATTACATGGACACACGATAGTAAAGGATTTTTCTACTCTCGCTATCCTACCCCCAAGTAAATCAACATATGATACATACTACTTATTTTTCCTGACTTCAGAGACTTACAAAATGTGTTCCAAGAAGCCTTTTAATATTGTTCTGAAAGCTTTATTACTCTGTGTACTTAATTGGCAGAGAAGGCGAAGATATTGATGCTGGCACTGAGACTAATTCAAACCTCTATCATGAGCTATATTACCATTTTATTGGGACCCATCAATCTCAAGATATCTTGTGCTGGAGAGATCATGAAAACCCCAAATACATGTTCGGAGCCGAAGTCACTGACGATGGGAAGGTAACATAACCAGCTCTTATCTTGTGATCATTAACTTTGATTAAGCTCTTAAATTGAGTTCTTTTTATTTACTGTAAATATTGTCGAAATAACATTTTAATCTGTTTCTGTTTTCTTATATGATTGTGTTGGTTTATATTCCGTGATTCCATTTTATCTGGAACTTGATTCTTAGTTATGGGTCCAAAACAAATCTCATCATGTTGTTTCTTCATGCAGTACCTAGTCATGAGCATCGGAGAGGGTTGTGATCCTGTCAACAAATTATACTACTGCGATCTGTCCTCATTTTCAGGGCTTGAGAGCTTCAGAGGAAGCAGCAATTTTCTTCCGTTCATCAAACTTGTTGACACATTTGACGCGCAATATAGTGTGATCTCTAATGATGAGACTCAATTCACTTTCTTGACGAATAAAGATGCCCCTAAGTACAAGTTAGTCCGGGTTGATCTTAAGGAACCAAACAGTTGGACTGATGTTGTTAAAGAACACGAGAAAGATGTCCTAGCATCAGCTTGTGCAGTCAATAAGAACCAGCTCGTCGCATGCTACATGAGCGATGTAAAGCACATTTTGCAAATTAGAGATTTGAAATCTGGTTCCTTGCTCCACCAATTACCTATAGATATTGGTTCAGTATCTGATGTTTCTGCTCGGCGCAAGGATAACAGCTTTTTCTTTAGCTTTACTAGCTTTCTCACTCCTGGTGTGATCTACAAGTGTGACTTGGCCAATGAAGCTTCAGAAGTTAAGGTATTCCGGGAGGTTTCTGTACCTGGATTTGACAGGGAAGCATTCCAAGCTACTCAGGTAACACATTCCCTTGTAGTATCATCTAGTTCTTTCATTATTGCTTTTGCTTTGCATATGTTAAAAGAGACTTCTGGTCCTCTTTCTAGGTCTTTTATCCCAGCAAGGATGGAACAAAGATACCAATGTTTATTGTAGCGAAAAAGGATATCAAGTTAGATGGATCACACCCATGTTTGCTCTATGCATATGGTGGGTTTAACATAAGTATAACACCGTCTTTCAGTGCAAGCCGTATTGTTCTTAGCAAGCATCTTGGAGTTGTTTTCTGCTTTGCAAATATTCGGGGTGGTGGGGAGTACGGTGAGGAATGGCACAAAGCAGGCTCGCTTGCCAAAAAGCAGAACTGCTTTGATGACTTCATTTCTGGGGCAGAGTATCTTGTGTCTGCTGGTTATACACAACCAAGCAAGCTGTGTATTGAAGGTGGCAGCAACGGTGGACTCCTTGTTGGTGCTTGCATAAACCAGGTATGTCGATATATAAAGCTAAGAACTTGTTGCAATCTTCATTTGATTTAGTTGGCACACTTATACTTATATGTTTTAATTCTGTAGAGACCAGATCTTTATGGATGTGCTTTGGCTCATGTGGGCGTCATGGACATGCTACGATTTCACAAGTTCACAATAGGTTAGTTCAGTTACTTTTTCTATTTTTATGTGATGTTTCCTTTCATGGTTATACAACTCATGTGATGTTATGAATGCATAGGTCATGCCTGGACTTCTGATTATGGTTGTTCCGAGAATGAAGAGGAATTTCATTGGCTGATAAAGTAACCCTTTTGGAGTATAATATTTATGTGATGTTGTGTTTATTTGTTTCCCAATGTTTGATATATGTTTACAATTTGGGTGTGAATGTATAAAAGGTACTCTCCTCTGCACAATGTGAGGAGGCCATGGGAGCAACAAACTAATCATTTAGTTCAGTACCCATCAACCATGTTACTGACTGCTGATCACGACGACAGAGTTGTGCCACTCCACTCTTTGAAGTTGCTTGCGGTCTATATCCCTTACATTGTTTCCGCTTTCTTTAGTACCTTATTTTCCTCTTAAAAGAGTGAACTCATTGTTAAACACCTTAAATCGTATCTATCTGCAGACGTTGCAGCACGTGCTGTGTACAAGCTTAGAGAATAGTCCACAGACAAACCCCATAATTGGTCGTATAGAAGTCAAGGCTGGGCATGGAGCTGGTCGTCCAACTCAAAAGATGGTAACCACAAAATTCTCTTTGGCAAATGCTTTAGTTACATTTGATCATAACTGACTAGTTTTGATATTTTTCAATAGATTGATGAGGCAGCTGATCGGTATGCATTCATGGCAAAGGTGGTGAATGCTTCATGGACTGATTAATAATGTCCCTTATCTACAGGCATGTTCTCAACTTGTTCTGCCCAAAAAAGGGCTCTATGAGTCGTTGTACTAAGAAACTTCCGACTCATTTTTAAAGATATTCATTGACATTCACGTTTTATGCTCCAGTTTATGACGTCCCTTCCAATGCTTGTCACCCAAATTTAGGGTACAAGGGATTTTTTGAGCGGATAACATTTATTGATATTGGTTTTCAGTTAACCGATTGAGAACATGAACCAAGTGACGATGATTAGTGCTTACGATTGTAGCGAACAGTTTTGTTTGGAAAATAATTCCAAACAAAACTGAATACCAGCGAGTTTAAGATTCTGAGACAACCCTTGGTGGGTTCATTGTTTTAATAGCTATATCAGTATAAAACATATATAGCTAGAAGATGTTTTATATTGATATTGGGAGGTATTATGAGACCATTCTAGCGATGCAAAAGCTTTGTTATTCACATGGGGAGGTATACCATATCCGCTATAGGAGGATTCGTCATCCACTAGCTCGGCTACTTTATGTGGAAACTTCGATTTTCAGATTTAGGAGTTATGTCTGATGATAGATTTTTTCTTTGTTAGTTTTATCTAGCTTTAAAAACTTCTACTTCCCTTGTTTGGATTTTGTTCCCGGGGATTTAATCGTTTTTCTCTGGCTTATATAATCAAACTTTGTTATCCTTATGTTTTATTAATCTAAATTCAGATGAAAGAAATATATATATATATATATATATAGCTTAGAAGATGAAGAAAGCAATAAAGACGATTTGAGTCTGTTGATAATGGAAACAACCCTTGGTTGCTTCGTAATAAAACACGCATGCATTTTTCTGTTCATCACATTTTAGAACGTATACAATACGATCAAAGACTACATTAACTAGACTATATTCGGCACAAATACCAGTTCATGTAGTAGCTGCAAGTAACCAAACATCAAAAGCCTTCTGGAATGAATGTCACCTTATATGGACTAAATCAGGGCCTTATATATTAAAGTGACGAAGATAAGCTGCGTATATCAACATAACCAGATAACACAGCTTTGTTTCTCTCTTTCACTTTCGTCTGATATATAACCCTGTCAACATGAAAAACTTAGTTCAGGATTTGCTTATAACAGTGCCTATGAGTAATTTCTAAAGTATATTGCCAGTGACCAATACAATGAAGAGAGAGAGAGAGAGAGAGAGAGAGAGAGAGAGAGAGAGAGATAGAGAGAGAGAGAGAGACGAGACGAGAGAGAGAGACGAGAGACGAGAGAGAGAGAGAGACGAGAGAGAGAGAGAGAGAGACGAGAGAGAGAGAGAGACGAGAGAGCAAATTCTACCTCAAGCCTTCAAGCCACATTTCAGTTATCAGAGTTTCACCAGGAAAAACAATCGTGAGGAATCGTCCAGATATGGTTTTGACAGCAGTTGGATCACCTTTGCAAACACACTTGATGATTGCCTTGATTGCAAAGCCGAGTGTGCATAGTCCATGCAATATAGGTCGTGGGAACCTTCAATGAAACAAGTGTCAGTCGTGTAGTTTTGGAAAAAGAAGAGTTTCTATACATGATATATGATCTAGCATAACACTGATGTAAATGAGCAGCTATATCTAACCCGGCAAGTTTTGCAACTTCTGGATCTGAATGCAGAGGATTATAGTCACCCGACAGCCTGTAAAGCAATGCCTGCCAGGATATATAAACCAGTGGGTCAGATAAGTAAACAAGCTGGCGTCAAAGGGAACATAAACAACTCAAACGAACACACAAGTTAACCTCAATGAAATATAGAGGTGCTTTTCCCAAATCCACACAAAACAAATCCAAACAAGTTTTTACAAAATCAACTTGCCTGTGATGGTTTGGTGCGCTCTTCACACATTGCCAAAGGTTGTCTTTGTGGGATTTTCATAGCTAAGCCTTGGTTACTTGGATAGTTTTTGTAAGAAAATGGTTGAGATGAATTTGAGAAACCACCAGCACCTCTTAGAAATACAGTCGACCTGCAGAGAAAGTCTGAAATTAGCTGAGGAGTTTCCGGACTAAATTTCCCAGAAAGAGAACTTGAGACGTTAGTACCTATTCATGCATAACAAATCCCCTGAACCCTGCTCGTAACTTCTGGTTTCTATTTCAAGGATAGCCGCTTTACCTAAAAGATTGCCATATAAAAGAACAAAACAGATTAATTTAAAATGCCATTTACTTATCATTATCAATGATGAATGCGTAACACAAAAGGACCAAATTTTTCCACTTCCTGTTAAGTTAGGCCAGGTACAGTTAAAAGCTAAGTCTACTTTTGAGTTTTCATCAGTAATTAGTTTTCTGCTAAAAAATGGTGTAACACAAAACAGAACCGTAGTGACAAGTACCTTTATCTTGCAAACCAGCAATGCTAACTTTGTTATTTAACTGCATCAACACAAAAAAGAATCAATTCAGGCAATTAAAGCAAAGGACACTTTGGAAGCCAATAAGTTCTTGAAGCTCGAATTTCCATTGTCCTATAAATAAACGTTGTTACTCCGGTATGAGGGTACAATTCCTAGAAAAAATCCTACTATCAAAACATGTATGTATGTAGGTAGGTGATGATACACGTAGAAGCTGCTTACAGAAGCATTGGAAGGTAATGGCTTGTATATTTCTATGTACTGTTGTCCATGCAACAAGAGACTAGGATCAAAACTGCAAAACAAGATACAACAACATCATCACGTCAGTTTCATACCTAATTGCAATTAAGAAACTTAGGAAATTTGAAACAAATCCAGTTAACAAGGAAGTGACAATGACTCTTTGAACAAATAGAATACTGTGCTTACGTAAAACCAGGCAAATCCAGTCCGTTTTCCAGAGATCCAAGTGAAAATAGTGAAGCAAAAGTTGGTAAGACCTATAATGCGAAGCAATTATCGTTGGTTACTAATAGAAAACATATAGAATTCACAAGTAATTCCACATCAACCATTGAGATACCTTGATAAAATTTTGCCCATCTTGGTGATATACATACTTCAGCTCATCAGAATCAATAGCATCTTGGCCACAAGCGCCGATTCCCAAAGCATAGATTGCTACATCTCTATTTACACAAGTGAAATCAACTTCTTCATTGATCTTTTCCTTAATCTATCTATCATTTTCCTAAGTACAGACAGACACAAGTGTAGGGAGAAGAGGCAAACCTTTCGTTGTAGGTGTATCGTCTCTGTGAGGAAAACCAGAAAAAATCGCCATCAAAAGAAGCTTAGAATATTGACAAATTTCGTCTCGATCATGGAAAGATCTGATCCGAACAAGAAGAGATCAAGCAAAAATATAAAACAACACAAACCTCAGGAAGCTTGTGAGCGAGAAGTAGATCAGAATTGAATTCAGAATTGCTAGAAGCCATCTTCGATCAAGATCAGAGCTCAGCTTCCGTATTCAGTTTTAGATAAGCTATAAATATATTCAAAACGGTTTCGCTTATATCAATGAAATTCAAATCCCAATGCCTTTAGATTGGTTTTTTCTGGGTCGTCGTTGTCAAACTCAAACACATAGTAGCATTCAATTAATACTCCAAATTATTAGACGAAGCAACGGAAGAAAAATAAATTACATTTATAAAGATTGATCAAAGTGGGCGTTTGGTCTAGTGGTATGATTCTCGCTTTGGGTGCGAGAGGTCCCGAGTTCGATTCTCGGAACGCCCCTTTTTGGTTTATTTTTTCAGTCGAATGGGCTAATGTGTGTCTGCCGTAAGCCCAACTTGATACCTTTATACAATCGATTCCTCCATTTAAATGGTTCTTGCTTCTTCTTGTTCAACTAAGTACATAACTCAATTTCCACATTTTGTACGGTAGTACAAAGCAGTGTTTTTGATTTGTTAATTGATGGATAAGTTAAGGCAGACGCACATACATGACATAACCAAAGATTGAGTTCTACTATCTATAAGATTTATGTAAGAATTTGACTAATGGATCGGCTTTTGTAGTCTATATTGATATTGCCATTTGAAATTGAAGGATTTACATCACAAGCAAACTGTTACACAATTTGAACAAGATTAACGAAGAAAATTATAAAATTTATATTTGAATAAGTTTGCCTCCAGAGAAAATGAAAGAATATATGAATGAGACCTCGAGCTGAGATCGTTACAAACTGATATACCGATATAAAACCATAAACTCTTTCACTCAATTGGATACTAGACAATGAATAAACAAGAAAATGTATTGAGAACGCGTCAGCTGGTTTGGCTGGCCGTCTCTCTCATCTCTCTATCTAAACGCTGCTCAGAGTGGTCTGGTGCGGCGACCGGTGGCTCTACCGCAGACAAGAGCGTTCCTAGGGATTGGATATTCATCTCTGAGAGAAGTTGAAGTTGTGTAGACACGTAAATAGAACTGTTGTCCTAAGTATTGCCTTGCCCAGAACTCGGATCTTACGTTCCACATTCCTACGTTGTCCAGTGCTATTAATATAGCGGTCCATGAGTTTGGATATACCTGTAGAATGATATAATCCAACGGTTCATATTTTGACAAAACAGCTCTGTTTTATAGCTTTAGTGAGCAAAAAGCTTTGGTTACCTGAACGGTAGAGCGAGCTACTGCATCACGTCGATTGTACCCGTCCCTACTGGCTTCAGTCCACTGCCCACCGTCCATTCTGTATCAGAAGATCATATTAAGTTCAACTGCTATCAAGATCAATACCTTATTCAAAATTCCCAAATAGTGAAACTTACCCAACAACCCAGAAAGAATAACCATCAAGATGCCAACTCTGGATAATATCCTCAGTGTTTTCGAAAATAATCTCTACAAAAGTTCTGTAATCAACTTGCATAACAGATGTGTCGAGGTAAATTCCTCCACCAGTGGGGTTATATTGTATGCTTCCAGTTCTGTAAACACCATCAATCTTGAAATAGTCTGCTAGTTTCAGAGGAGTGTCTGCTGGTTTGAATGAAACACTGTTCACAGCGTAGCGTTGTTTCCCGTCGATCTGACCAGCAGAGCTAGCAAGTCTGATCGTTCTTGTGGTGTTTATCATACCGTAGTGATATGATCCTTGAGGATTCGGCCTTGGTCCACTCGCTGTAAGGTTAGTCCTATAAGACAAGAACATAACAAAATCAAATCTTTAGCCACAACCAGCCAACTTCAAATATCATCTCACAAAAAAAAACTTTTTAGGAGCTTTAAAGGAAAACCTATAATAGTAACATTGTTTGACAGAATGTTTAGGTACTCAGAAAGGAAGGAGCTTTCTCAACCACAGATGACAAGCCAAATAGCATTATCAGTGAATCAAAGAGGTACCTGATGGCTCGAGCCTGGTTCAATGACCAGTCAACCTGAATGGTGGGTCCACCAGGAATAGGTCCAGAAACAGCACCAGCAGAATTACTGTAACGAAGAATTCCAGTGGTGGTGAGGACATTAGAGGTAAACCGAGAAGAGACGACCACATAATAATCCCGTGGAGGCTGGTCCGCAGTTACAAGCACTGAGTATGATTGCCCAACATGAACATCAAGTGAAGAGAAAGTAGTCTGAAGAGTATGTGTCCCTTCAACTTCGACTATTTTCATCTTATGGTTTTGAATGCGGAAGTTGAGAGAGTCTTGTAACCCTACATTGGATATTCTCAGCCTGTATGTCTTACCTGAGGAAGAAGAAGAAAGACACACATCATCAGTAAACTCTCAGTAATTCCTTAATCACAGATATCATGAAATCAATAAGAGAAATAGAAACAAAAACCTTGTTCAACATTAAGTGTAGCACCACTTGAACGACCATTGATAAGGATTCCATCTGGTAATGGAAGCTTCTTACCACTATCGAGCTGTGCTCTCAAATCCTACACACACACAAAACAAAACAAAAAAATTGAATACCCAAAAGTCTAGATAGCATGGAATTTATCAAAGTGGCCGACATTCAATCACAATCAGAGCAATGAATCGATTCAACTTGAGATGACTACCGTGTGGTTTGCTTTGTACCAATCTCCGATGAGAACAGTGGTATCTCCGGCGGGATCAGGGAAAGGGACTGGAATCCTAGGACGACTGAGAATACGAATACCACCAAATCCACCAGCAGCTTTGTGGAAAGCGAGAGAAGGGAAGTAGTAGAAACTTCCGATTTGATCCTTCATCTGAAGAATGTAAGTGTAGTTCTTCCCCGGCGGAATTGGACATGTTGTTCCGTACACTCCATCAACGAACGAGTTCCTCCTCTGTTGAACTCCACTCCTTCATTCATTTTTTTTGAAATATTAGCATTTGCCGCAAAAACTTTATAAATTATCAATTAAGCCCTTGAAAAGGTTCCATTCATCAAATCGAGGATACAGCCAACAATAACTTTTTTAAGGTCCCCACACGTAAAATGTTAAAAATATGTGTAGTCAAAGTCAATTAATCACCATAATTAATTGAACTTAACCCTAATCAGTAATCACCCAACTAACATGTGGTTTTAACTTTTATGCACGTTTTCAATTTTTACGTCACTATGTGTATTACTATAACTTATATAAATCGATAAAACGACAAAATTCAATAGTAAAAGTTTCTAATTCGCATTAACATTTCAGATTTAAAAAACCGGTTTAGATTTAGAGTAAACCGAACATAAAATATTTACCAAGAAAGGAGGAAAGGTTCATCGAGGCTATTGTAAACGTTGATGATGAGATTGTCATTAGTAACTGAGTGAATGTCCGGCCCAGGAAATTGTCCGTTGATTAAAATACCCTAAACCGGAAAAAATACGATGAGATCTATAGATTTGATTAAACCGGATCTTAAAAGTCAGACCGGGAATTGGTTTCAATACCTGTTGACGAACGCCGAGTGGATAAATATCGCCGTAAGTGACATTCCATTCAAAGAATCTGTACGGATCTTCCGCCGTAACGACGGCGAAGAGAAGCGAGATTCCGATAACAAATACGGCGGCGAATGAGGCATTAACCGCCATTGAAAACGGGAGAATGAAGAAAGGTATATTTGGAGTGACTTTCTTACATAGAAATGTGAGTTTTAGAGTTATGTAAGAGAAGAGTCGGTACGTATTAAAAAGAGATTACAGTAGAGAGAGGAGAGAGAGGAAAAGGAACAAGAGAGAAGAAAACAAAGGTCAGTGTCGGTGGCTGGACCCACGAGAGAGACTCTGTGTTAACTTTGAAATCTGTATTTGTCTCCCACAATCCACATGGCTATGAAGCAACTTGAGAACGAATTTTAATATGTTTCGTTTTTGAGCGGTAAGAAGTAAAGAACCAACTAAATTAGGAAATGATGGACTTTTTTTATTTATTGGGACCAAAGATTATGTGTTTAAGGGAAACTTTGTATGATGGATTAAAATTTGTATTATTTTTAGTCTTTGGTATTAATTATTTTTGACTGTTTTGGATAGAAACTTTGTGGTAGTTATCACACGCCCTAACATGAGAAGTTTTGTTTTCATAATGATTAATTTTAGCAATTAAATTGATGAGATCTTACCTAAAATCCACATGTAACAAATTAGTAGTAAACTTGCAGTAGATATTAGATTGAGATAATATGTAAATTCATCAATTTGATATTCGATTCCGCTATAAACTAAATTGTTAATGTTTTGTTAGATAGAAACGTGACCAAGTTTTATAAAATTTGAAGTCAAAATAATCGCCAATATTGCATCTCGTCTAAGGTCCCGACTGGCAATTGTTTTCGTTGTTTTGAAAAACAAAAATCTTTGTAAGATATTTAAGCTAAACCAATCATATTATAATTTGTTTTTGACTCTAAAATGTGATTGGTGTAATTTAAATATCTTACTCAGATTTTTGCTTTTCAAAGCAACGAAAACAAATGTCAATTGGAAGACCAAATTTTTAAAAAATCATTACATAAATTACACTACTATCAAAAATCTAGTTTTGCCAATAAACAACTTTTTTAAAAAAATCTATACACTGTTATAAAATGTTAACAAAAAAAATTTATGTTTTTACTGTATAAAAAGTAGAAAACTGTGGACATCTTTTTAAAGGATCTATGGTAAGTTGAATACTATGGACTTGAGAAAACATTTAATGATTATATGAGATTTTGTTTATAAATTTTGTATAATTGAATGTGAGTCTTTGTCTTATTATATTATTTAAGTAAACTATCACATGTGCATTAAAGAACCTAGATAAGGTCTTACCTTGTAGATCTGAGACAGAAATACATATTTCCCAGTGCATTATTATTATTATTATTATTATTATTTTATTTTTATTATTATTATTATTATTATTATTATTATTGTGTACTAATTTTATCAAATCAGATTCACACTGGACCAAATAACAAAAGGAGTTCAAAATAATTCGAACGTCAAAATAAATTTTATATGCTAATATTATTCGAAT
The DNA here is from genome assembly GCA_900406435.1 of Lepidium aucheri. Lineage (NCBI taxonomy): Eukaryota > Viridiplantae > Streptophyta > Magnoliopsida > Brassicales > Brassicaceae > Lepidium > Lepidium aucheri. Next base: position 6,153 of record OVBA01000980.1, on the reverse strand, counting down.
ATGGAATAATATTGTTTTTTGGGTTGTGAAATTTTCTTAAAGCAGCTTGAAGATAAAGGGCCCATTCCTGATTTGCAAGACGAAATTCAATCTATTAAGCTTTTCGAATGTTTTTCTGCAACTTAATGTTTGTGGGTAGAAGACAACTCGTAACTAGCTGTTCTCAGTTTTGACCTACTCGTACAACAAAATAAATATGAAGAAGATGTCCAAAACCAAAAACAATCACAAGGAAAATTCTTACGTGTAGTTATCAAAAAGTAAAACATTAACCTGACATGCGTTTATATTTCCCGTAATTATCGCCTTAATTAGCACTTTTATCCAAATAAGTTTCCAAAAATTATGGTAAAGTGAAGAAAAAAGAATTATATATTGAAATTATTCATAAGTAGAAAGAAGATTATAATTGGTGGGCGATGAAGGTAACGCGTCAGAGCAATTTGAAAATTGCTATGGGGTCCATAAATTATGGAATAAAGTTGATCTAGATTGGCCAATATTTCGAAAAGATAACAAAAATGGCAATAATTATAAAGAAAGAGAAAAATAAATAAATACCAAAAAGAAACAAAACGCGTAAATTTTTTTAAAGAGTAACAAAGGAACAAAGGATTAGGTGTTCCATGTGTCGACAGAAACATCAACTCCAAAAGTACATTGGTTTTGGACCTGAAACGGCATCGTATTGTAGGTTCCGTGTAAATATCTTTTGGAATTGTTCTCATTAAGTTGATGTGTACTATCTTCATTTTGAGCTGTGGAATTGTTCTCATTAAACACTGACAGTTTAAGAATCGCTAACCAGGACCACCATACCTGAGAACCAGCTTCAAAAACATGTGCCTTAGAAACAAAAACATACTATTGTTTTAGAGGATAAGCTTTACAATAATAAGTTTTCTTAACACCATACTCTTCTCAATCTAATGGTATAGATGATCCAGCTAATAATTTTAATATCAAAAAAGCTCGATCTTTCCCTACCATGGTAGGAGATTAAAACATATGTTATTGATTGAATTTTGAGTTATAAATTGAGTTTTGTCCATTAATGGTGTGAAACAATGTCTTCTCAGTTTAGGCAAAAACATTTATTTTAAATTTTTCTGAATCTTTTAGTTATTAATGGGTCTATTGGGTTTACTTTGAATTCTGTAATCATTAATGGGCCTATTGGGTTTATTTACCCAATCATCATAAAGCCCAGTAAAGAGATTGAGAGAAAAAGTATAAACCCACGCATGAAGAGAAACTGATGCAATTTTGCATCATCGTGAATCTTATCAAAACTAAGCAATTTCGCATACGACAGCTATCTTAACAAAAATATCTGAGTTTGTCCTTTTCGATAAGTTTCGTATCTACGACAATGTCCATTGATCAATCACTAAACAGTCATAATCGTGACAATTCATATTCCTCATACACCAATGCATTTAGTATCGTAAGTACGAACTTAGATTATAAACATAAAAGAAACTAGATCAGTTTCGTAAAAGGATTGAGCAACTCTCATACATATCAATAATCTCAAAATAATTAAACGAAAATATTCATACCATTACAAAACATATTTTAAGAAACCATATACAATAAACATTGTAATAAAGAGAAACATATGATCTGTAATAAACAAAACAAAACAAAAACCAACAAACTTACACCTCACAAAAGCAAAAGATGATATAATTCATCACAAATCAAAAGAAAAGAAAGAACAAAGAAGCAAATATTTCATCATTATTAATATTTTTGATCAAATCATCCTTATTCTTTGTCCTTCTTCTCCTCTTCTACAATCTTAGGATGATATCCTGGAAGCTTCTCCTTAATCTTCTCCAAAATACCTTTCTTCTCTGTAGGATGAGTTTCCTCCAATGGAGGAACAACCACCGGCTGAACAACCACCGGAGTAGCAGCGACGGCTGAAGCATCCTCTGGCTTTTTATGTCCTGGAAGCTTCTCCTTTAGTTTCTCCATAAACCCTTTCTTCTCTTCCTCTGTTTTCACTTCTCCTTCAGTAGTTGTTGTTGCCTTCTTCTTATCCTTCTTCTTCTTCCTCTTCTCACCATCTTCTCCTTCTTCTTCGCTTGACTGTTTAATCAAAATCCATTTAGTTTGATCAGCTTTATACTTATCATAAAACAGATCATGTCTAAACACGATCTTTCCTCTAAACAGATCATGTTACATGATGTATTTTGTAAGCTATGTGTCAAAAAGAGAAAATCAATTGGATCTAACTTACAGAGGAAGAAGAACTGTCACTTCTGTGAAGCTTTTCAAGGAGACTAGACTTCTTCTCCTCTTCTTTCTCTTCATGTTTAAACTCTGGAACTGGCTCAGAAATATGAACCTTCTGTTCAAACTCAGAATCAATAGTTGTATCTTCTGGTTTAGTTTCGTCTTTCTTCTTCCCCAAGAAATCAAACAATCCACGATCTGTAACTTCTCCGGTCGCTGCAGATGATGATTCTTCTGTTGCCACCTTTGGCACTTCTTCAACAGGAACGTTCTTAGTTTCCTCCGCCATAGTTATATTCGGAATAAAGATTCAAACACAAAAGTACACAAAAGCCAAAAACTCGTATCCAAAAGAGAGTTTCGAAATTCAAAAGCAAATGAAAATGAAGATGATTCATATGAGAAGAGAAACTGTCTTTTTATTGTGTGAGAAGAGGACTGAGGTGGGGTCCATTCCACCGCGGATTTCACGCTCTTTGTACAATTCGAAAACTATATTTTTTTAATATATATATTGGTATGGGTAAATTAAAAAATGCCCCAGTGACAAAAATAAATTACAAAATGCCCCCTTTTTTCTTTTTATGGCATTTTCTCTTCGTCCCCACGTAATTTATGTATTATTTAATTTGATTGAACATAAAGAAGAATTCAATGATTAATTATATATACTTTGCTTACGTGATCAGAGACCATTCTCTAATATATTATGATGATATATGTTGAATCAATCTAGTGGAACAAAGTTAAAGTGGATAGGAATGACAACTAGATAAATTCGCGAACATAGTTCGAACTACATGGTTTGGGCATATTAGGTTAGGTCATGTTAGTTTGGTAATCGTAAGTGACCATGATCAACAATAGCAACCAAAAGTTATTCGTTTTGTAGTCGCTGGTTCAACGATCGGTTACATCGATCAATCACTAACGACCAGCGGCTGCAATTTTAAATCGCTAAAAATTCAGTGATTGGTCGCTGGAATTGGTCGCTAATGACCAATGACTCCCAAACGAACAATACTAGCGACTAAAAAATTAATTAATTAAAAATATCTTTAAAAATAAATTTAAATTAATAAAAGTAAAATTATATAAAATATAATAATTACAATTTATACATTTTTATAAAAATAATAAATATTATAAAAATTAAATTTACAAAAATTTTGATTTTAATTGCTAATAAATATGTTTTTGATGACTAATAAATAAATGTACTAATATTTTTTATTTAAATTTTTTATAAAATTTGCAAATTTTTTTTGCTAAATAAACATCAGTATTTTATAATTTAGATTAACATACAAATTTTAATAAATTTATGAATATATAAAAAAATTTATACTTTTTTTTGTAAAAAATAATTATTTTCTTATAAAAAAAGGAGTCATCGGTCACTGCGACTGTGAAACGATCAATATAGCGACTGATCGCAGTAATCAGTACTAGCGACTGACAAACAAATATAAAACTAGTTTTTTAATCGCGGTCGCTGGCCATGGTCACTGATCGAAATCACCAACGACCACAAACAAACAAAGCCTTATTTTATTTTCTATACTTTTACCAGTTTTGAATTTCATAAGCTCTTTTCTAATTTCATTATACCAATTTTTAAATTTAAAGATCCATATTAAACTAGAGGGATACTATGATAAGTTGACGTAGAACTATTCATCATTTTTAAAAGGGTCGACGACCAATTTCCACCCATAGTTTTGAATATAACAACTGGTCCACCCATTATTCTCGTGTCAATTTAATTGCACTTATAGTTTGTAATTATAGTCCAATTGCACCTAGACTTTACTACGGACAATCTAATTGCACCCATACATTACTATAAACAATCTAATTTCATAAATCACAGATTTATACTAAACCAAATCTTGGGTTACGGTTTTAATCCAAACTTTGACCGATTTTAAACCAAATTTAAGACTCGAAAACACCAATTTACGACCCAATCCACCAAAACCGGTCAACTCTTCTTAATTGGATCGTAAATTAGAGTTTTCGGGTCTTAAATTTGGTTTAAAATGGGTCAAAGTTTGGGTTAAACCCGCAACCCAAAATTTAGTTAAGTATAATCCCGTGATTTGTGAAATTAGATTGTTTGTAGTAAAGTATGAGTGCAATTAGATTGCGCGTAGTAAAGTTGGGGTGCAATTGGACTATGATTACAAACTATTAGTGCAATTAAACTGACACGAGAACAATGGGTGGACCAGTTGTTATATCCACAAACTATAGGTAGAAATAAGTCGTCGATCCTTTTTTAAATACACAAAAAAACTAATAAAAATATTGGTATAGCTAGTATTTTATATCATCATTTCAATAGAAAAATTGACATATATCCAAAATCTTATAGTTATCTATATAATTAAATTCGGATGAAATCAAAATCGAAATTTAATCATTTAAGTTTATTTTTTATTATTAAAGTTTTTTCAGCTTTCAAATTATTCAATGTAGATAGCTGTTTTTAAAAGAGAAAAGAACATATGAAAATAGGACGACTTTTTTTCTTTTTGACAAAGCAAAAGAAACTTTAGCAATATGAGATGTCCTTAAAATAGTACTCCCTCCATTTCAATATATAAGGGGTATTAAAATTTTTATTTTGTTTTAATTTATAAGGTGTTTTGTATAGTTCTATACAAAATTTAATAAAATTAATATTATTTGATCTTTAATATTCCGCAGAATTACTTATGATTGATTAGATTGAATTTAAATTTAATATTCAAACAGTTTTTAAGAGACAATTAATATGTTTATTAATTTGTGTGAAGAAAGCTTAAAACCCTTATAAAATGAATAGAAAGAATATAAACTATTGAAAGTTTTGGGGTTGCTTTAGATAAATTCGGAAGTATAGGGAGAAATCCGATAAAGTGGATTAAAGAAAGGAAAGGGTAAGTTAAGAGGAAGGCTTAACGAGACACGTGTCAGGCATAAGAGTAAATTTAACGACGAAGATGAAACTAAAATAGTCAGAAAATTGGATCAATGGATGTAGTCATGAAGACAAGAACAAGGATCAGTGAAATGTAAACACGTGGCAATATAACGTGGGAAGTTGACCTCTTCTGGGACCCAGTAATCTGTATTGATTGGCGAAAAAGACGTGATGTCGGTTATGTGGGTCCCACTTGACTAATTGATTAATGCCACGCTGGACAAAACTTGTTGGAGGAGAAATGATGAATCTATTTGTATTAAAAGGAGGTCTTATTTTTTAAAAACCTTTTTAATAGTTAACAATTAAGAAAAGCCCTATAAAAATATATTTTAATAAAAACACAACAAATCAACAACTGTTACGTTAAATTCTTTATAATTAATATCGAATAATAAACTTTTGAACAACCTTAAATACAGATCAGTTACAACAACATATAAATGTCCAATTAATCTGCTTCTTCTCATATTTATTACAAATAATGCCTTCTTTTGTAATATTATTCATCAGTTCCTGCAAATTAAAATCAAAATTTTGAAAGTAGCATTATCGAGTTTTTAATAGCAATTAATGGATTATATATTGAATATCAAAATCTTTGTATTATATTCTGTAATTTTTTTTGCATAAATAACTTTTTAGTTTTAAAAACTTACAATACTGGTCATATAACTCCACGATCTATGTATAGCACGTTCTCTAATACTTTTTGCCCCACGATCATTGTGTTAGTTATCTCTTCTTTTTCTCCTTTTGTATTTTTGCTGCATCGTCGTGTCTATCATTTCAGACCAATTTTCTTTGCATCGTATCTTCATTTCAGAGCAATTACGCAACACAAAGTTTGGTACCTCATGTTGGTACTGGAATAAAGTATACGAAATACATAATATTTAGGATGTGAAATCCTAATTTGGTGAAAATGTTGTTGTTTG
>OVBA01000979.1:0-51510 GCA_900406435.1 Lepidium aucheri | reverse complement strand
TAGGAACTTGTTGTCAAAGAACTTAGTTTCTGGTCAGACTCAAAAGTTCATATATAAAAAGGCACTACGCGTAAAGTTCGTTTAGATTTTGGCCGTTTTCTCATGAAATCGGCTAATACATTTTGGTTTTAATATATTTTGTTATTTCGGGAAAAAAAAAGAAAAAATCGACTAATACTGACGAAATCACGTGACAAGCTTTAAAATTTATTATCTATTTTGGTCTTATTAAATTTACATACATCTGGCGCAAAGTGCATTTTGTGATTTGGTTGATCTTCAGTAATAATCCTCGGTTTCATCTACAATCGATTTCTGATTCCTTTAATTTCGGTAACTACAGTTTCTTCTCAGTTCGAAGTCTCCGATTTCTCACTATAATCCGTCTATGATTCAACTCATTTTCCGATTAATCGGCATTTTTGCTTACAGCTATAATGTGGAAACTGAAGATCGCTGAAGGAGGTAGTCCATGGCTGAGAACCATCAATAATCACGTCGGAAGGCAGTTTTGGGAGTTCGATCCGAAGCTTGGTACGCCTGAGGAGCTTGCTGCTATCGAAGAAGCAAGGAAGTCCTTTACAGAAAACCGATTTTTGAAGAAGCATAGCTCCGATCTGCTTATGCGATTGCAGGTATATTATCCCTATCTTTCTCTACCTGACCTTTTCGTGGTCCTGAATCATGCGGAACTTCGCTGGTTGTGTAGACTGTCGTTTTAGCTAGTAATTACTTAGGAATGTGTTGTTTTTTCGAATCAGGAAGTAAAATGCAGAGAGGGAGAGATAGTGAGGTCAAGCTATCTCAGTTTTTGATCTTGAGAGGAAAAATGCTTAATCGCTGACTAGTTTGTTCATTTACCAATCTCAAAGTAGACAACAAGCATAGACTAGACATTATAGTTTGTATTTGAAGTTTGCGCAGCCGGATCAATTGTATTTTTTACTGTTTCCAATTGAGTGCGTTATAGTAGCCACTTTACAGAACTTTAGCTTTTCTCATTTTCGAATACCAAGGATATGTAGGAGGATATTCACAATAGATATACATGTACAAATCAAGCATAACAGCTTGTTTCTAGATTTCTAAGATGAAGCAACAAAAGCTGACGTTAATGAAATGCTTCTCTTGAATTTGGCCATCTGCTTAGGTAGTAGACCCATCACAATAGTTTCATTTTCATCTACCTTTTGTACTTTTCCAATCAAAGTGAAAAAAGCAATTCCAGTCTAAAGACTATCGTGAGAAACTAACAAATGGAAATCATGTGATACCAGTTGTGCATTTGTTCTAAAGCTGAACCCTGAACATCTGAATTAAGTTACTGCTTCAATTCGTTGAGGGTCTCATTATTACCTATTGTAATCTGTCAACTTTTTGTACTCTCTAATATTTTGGCTTTCATTATTGTTTTTCTGCCTTTGATTACATGGCTTTCTCATCAATGTTTTCTTTCCTGTGATCTCCCATCAGGGATTGATCTATGGCATATTCGCTGATATTTAAGCATTAATTTGCTGTAGTTTCAAAAAGAAAGCTCGATTAGCCCAGTCTTGCCTCAAGTCGAAATCAAGGATAGTGAAGATGTTAAAGAGAAGATGGTGGCGGACACATTGAAGAGGGGTCTAGATTTCTATTCCACAATACAGGCACATGACGGGCACTGGCCAGGCGATTATGGTGGTCCCATGTTTCTTCTTCCAGGACTGGTTAGTTCGTAAACTTCGTGTTGCTAAGCTTTCTTTTGCAGATTTTACTGAAAACTTAACTAAAGATAATTTTGATTACAGATAATTACACTCTCCATAACTGGTGCCCTGAATACTGTATTGTCTGAACAACATAAACAAGAAATGCGCCGTTATCTCTTTAATCACCAGGCAAGAAACTTTTCCTACTGACTTGTTGCGTTGCTACATTTGGATTTTCCTATCTTTTTCTATGCTCTTAGACACATAATATGTCAATACAAAAATTGATGTGTACACGCATCTTTATGTTTTAGAGAGTTCCTTCTTCTAATTTGCAATTGTTTAGTGATTTTGACTGTTGGCGGTATATGGTTCCAGAATAAAGACGGAGGTTGGGGTCTCCATATTGAGGGCCCTAGCACTATGTTTGGGTCTGTCTTGAACTATGTTACTCTAAGGTTGCTTGGAGAAGGACCTAACGATGGTAACGGAGTTATGGAGAAAGGGCGAGATTGGATACTTAATCACGGTGGTGCTACCAATATCACATCTTGGGGGAAAATGTGGCTATCTGTACTGAAATCTTGACCTCTATCTGTCCTTTAAAGTTATCATATAAATAACTCTATTGTTTGACATATCTTTTTGCTTGGATCTGCTAACAATGTAAATAAAGGTACTTGGAGCTTTTGAATGGTCTGGAAATAACCCACTACCACCTGAGATATGGCTTCTTCCGTATTTCCTGCCAACCCATCCAGGTGCTCATAAATATTTTTAAAATGACAATTTCATGTGCGCTTAAGTTTCTCAACTTGGATACTGTTTAAGGTCATTCTTTTCCCAGTCTTCAACTGTTGGTCGACTTACTATTCATAGAATTGAAGTGGCTTTCATAATCAATTCTTGATTTAATGGGTATTCAATAATATGAAGCATGGGCAAAACTAGCTGCTGTAACCATGTCTGTATCTTTATGCTTTCTGAGGTTCAACTATATTAATTGAAGTTTATTATAGCTATATTGTGATGAGCTCCATAAGCAGTTCATTATCCCAGATTTTATGATATATAGTACCCATCATGGAAAATAAGTAAAGTAATTCTCGAAAAGATTTCTTAATATGTTCGTAGCTTGTAATCTATTCAGCTTTCACGCTTATTAAATTGTTTAACTGTGTGCATTTATAAGGATCGGTGTGGTTTTCTTATGCTACAGTCTGTAATTTAGTTATTATAAATATAGATATAGTGCACTGTAGAGCATCAAAATAAGATTTTTTGCATGCTCCAGGAAGGATGTGGTGTCATTGTCGGATGGTCTACTTGCCAATGTCATACTTGTACGCAAAAAGGTTTGTGGGTCCCTTAACGTCCACTGTTATGTCACTGAGAAAAGAGCTTTTCACTGTACCATACCATGAAATCGACTGGGATGTAGCTCGGAACCTTTGTGCAAAGGTTCGTGAAATGGATGGTGAATTTTGTAAAGATTGAGCATTTGTAGTTTATAATGAGATCGTTGTTTTGCGGAATAACGCAATTTGGTGTAAAAAATACTTGATAGAATATGCTGTACATACAATATGGGTCCATACATGTGTTGGTGTGTCATTAGGTGCTTACTGGTGACTGTTTATGCTGACAGTTGCTTTTGTATTGAAGGAGGATTTATACTACCCACACCCACTTGTGCAAGATATTCTTTGGGCAACGCTTCATAAGATTGTTGAGCCTCTTCTAATGCGATGGCCTGGTGCAAATTTGAGAGAGAAAGCTATAAGAACCGCAATAGAACATGTACATTATGAGGATGAGAATACTAGGTACATCTGTATAGGACCAGTGAATAAGGTATGCCAATCAAAAGTATTACAAATTCTTTTGTACCGTTACCCTTAACAATCGTTATTATTCTCTTTCAAATGTTCAGTATTGGATGTGTTCAACCTTGTTTTTTCTTTCTGTTTTTGAATCTCTACTTTAATCATTGTTGTTTTGTGCTGTTTTAACAGGTATTAAATATGCTTTGCTGTTGGGTAGAAGACCCAAACTCAGAGGCTTTCAAGTTGCACCTACCAAGAATCCATGATTTCCTCTGGTTAGCTGAAGATGGAATGAAGATGCAGGTACAGCATATTTGTATATATGATTACGTTTAATTGATTATATGGACCAAGGTGACTGCTGAACCAGTACAAATATTTTGCTTCTTGAATGAGTAGCTCAGCGGTATAAATATATACACTTCAGAGTATGACAATATTTCAGAATAAAATTACAATATCAACTTATATGAAGTTGGGAGTTTTACCTTAGTATGTGTTCCATAGATTCACTTTTGAATTACAAGAAAGAAACGAACAACCTTGATAAAGCTGTCTGATTAGATATTTCTTGAGCATCTGCATTACTATGTACTCTACCATGTTTCTTTCTCTTCCTTCCAACCAAAACCTCCTCTTTACTTTTCATCTCATTATTAGTTATAAACCTTGAACTTGTTGTCCATATCTAATGCAGCAGCTATTGACAGGGTTATAATGGAAGCCAGCTATGGGATACGGGTTTTGCTGTTCAAGCTTTTTTGGCATCTAATTTTGTCGAAGAATATGGGCCGGCTTTGAAAAAAGCACATTCGTTTGTCAAGAATTCCCAGGTTTGCGATTTGCAGTTTATGAAGATCAGCATGTTACTCTGGATGTTCTTTTCCCTCTCGTGATAGTTTTTTTTTTTCATGGTGCAGGTGTTAGAGGATTGCCCTGGAGATCTGAGTTACTGGTACAGGCACATTTCTAAAGGGGCTTGGCCTTTCTCAACTGCAGATCATGGTTGGCCCATCTCCGATTGCACTGCAGAAGGACTGAAAGTAATAATAACGTGACAGAGTTTTCTTTCATGATTTCTTTTCTGGTGGTCATGAGTTTGTTTTTTCCTATTCAGGCAGCGCTTTTGCTATCAAAACTTCCCAAGGAGATTGTTGGTGAACCAATAGAAGCAAAGCGCTTATATGATGCCGTTAATGTTATTATCTCATTACAGGTAAACTTATGTGTAATACTTGTTGCAATACATATTGGTGGCAGTTTTACTGTAATAGATCAGTCATAGATGTCTTTCTGCTGTGTTGACCTTTTTTCATTCAATGCTTATTTTAAATGCAAAAACGTTTTTCTTGTTTAATTAGAAGATTATTTCTTTTTCAGAATGAAGATGGAGGCTTAGCAACATATGAGCTCACCAGATCATACCCTTGGTTGGAGGTATGTTCTTAGTGCCCGGATATGAAGCTGTTATGCTCTCAAGCCTTCTAGCATATACGTCTCATATATTTATGTTTTAATACTTGTACTTTAATCTCCTTTGCTTGAGATTTTAAGTGAAAAGTTACTTATCCCTGTTGGCAGATGATCAACCCTGCAGAAACCTTTGGGGATATTGTTATTGATTATCCGTAAGGCACTAAGCATCTTCCATTAAATCATCTGGTTAATCGTATTTTATGCTATGCATAATTTCCCTTAATGCGTAATAATGGTTATGTAGTTACGTGGAATGTACATCAGCTGCTATCCAAGCTTTGGTTTCATTTCGAAAGCTTTATCCTGGTCATCGGAAGAAGGAAGTAGATGAGTGCATTGAGAAAGCGGTTAAGTTCATTGAATCTATTCAAGAAAAAGATGGCTCGTGGTCAGTCTCTATTCATTACAAATATTTACAGGCATACATTTTGATTTTCCTTATATTATCGGTGTATCTTCTAGTTGGTTTCTCTCATGTAACCTATGGTATTTTCCTAGGTATGGATCATGGGGTGTTTGTTTCACGTATGCTACGTGGTTCGGAGTGAAAGGGCTTGTAGCTGTTGGAAAAACAATAAAAAACTCTCCAAAAGTTGCCAAAGCTTGTGAATTTCTACTGTCAAAACAAGTTCCTTCGGGTGGTTGGGGAGAAAGCTATCTTTCATGTCAAAACAAGGTTAGCAATTTATTTATATGTCTACTAAACTATAATCACTGCTACTTAATAAATATTTTTTGTCTTTTCTTTTTTTTAGGTGTATTCAAACCTTGAAGGCAACAAGTCTCATGTGGTAAATACAGCATGGGCTATGCTCGCACTCATTGGAGCTGGTCAAGTAAGTGAATTCCTTATGCAATTAATAACTTCACTTCATGGCGCTTGCTCACTCTTTCCAATTATAATTTATGTCTTTGTGTGTGTTCTTATTAGGCTGAGGTAGATCAAAAACCACTAGACCGGGCTGCAAGATACTTGATCAATGCACAGATGGAGAATGGTGATTTCCCACAACAGGTAACAAATTTGCATCAACAACTTTGGTATTAAGAGAGTTTCTTAAAGTTGTTTTGTCACCGTCGTGACTCCTTATATACTTAGTTCTCCAAAATTTCTCCTTATGTCCTTTAGACTTAAAGGATTACTACTAATTCTCTTGGTTTATATCTTTCTCAGGAAATAATGGGAGTCTTTAATAGGAACTGCATGATAACATATGCTGCGTATAGAAACATTTTCCCGATATGGGCGTTGGGAGAGTACCGTTGTAAGGTATTATTGCGACAAGGAGAATGAATGAATAAGTGTTTATTTCTCTAGGGAAGGGAACTATTTAGCTTAAAATGCTTACTTTTATCCAAAATTGTGTTATCCAAAATGGATCTGTTCTGATGCTTTTGTGTAATTTGACTTTAACTCAAATCTTTAGTTTGAAGATTTTGTTAGGTTCCTTGTTTGCCTATATTCTATCTTTTCTACTACTTGTTTTGTCGAAATTGATAAGCATTATGTTGCTCTTGTTGGTATCAATCTCAAAGCTATCAACACTTGGGTCATAGAAACATGAGCCATAAACATATCTGTTATTCCTTAAGAACACAACTTCAAGTCTATACGAATGCACATTAGGCTTCTTGTCTTAACACCCATCATTCTATTAGTGATATAATATGTGTTTCTTAGTTTTTCTCTTATTTCATGGAAGTTTAAGAAGCAGAAATAACATATTGTCTCAAAATCATATGCAGAGATTATCAAATTTTGTTTTTTTTTGTTGTTATCAATAATTGTGGATTGATAAGGCTAATTACTTTAGTGGCAACAAATGAAATCATTTAACTCACTCATTTTCTTAAGAGATTACATGTTTCTACTGTTACTGTTTATAGAGTGGTAATTATGTCCATATCTAGTTTTTAATTTTCCTCAGAACATCTCACAAGAGAAACTTAGTGACACTCTATATTTGGAGTTTTACTATTCAAAACTTCAAATATCAAGTTTCTTATTTTTTGCTGTATTTTAGTCCCTATAATTATACAATTTAAGTAAAAATATAGTTAAGTTTGATTTAATCAGTTAACTCCATGTGTGCATATAATTTTGAAATAGCAATAAATGAAACTGACTGATTTCAACAATTTTTAGCTCCTAGTCTCTAAATAAAAAATAAGGAGACTCATTTTGCACTTTAAAATGCATTGATTGATCATATATGGAAACATTATGGAAATAACATTTTTGACTGTTAGTTGTTGCAATTTGTATTTTTAATTATATATTTTTATTTTTGTTGTTGTGTAATTTTATGTCTAATGTAAATGTTTTACTAATTAATGGTGTTTGTAATATTTATATGTATGTATTATAGTTAATTATAAAAATTTTGTGGTTTCAATTAATTTGTGATCAGTAATAAGAACTATAGTGCAAATAAATAAAATTTTAAAGTTTTATTTTGAAGTTTGGTTTTATAGACAATTCCAAAATTTCGAAAATAAAGTGTACTTTTGGAGAAAAAAAATCAAAAACTTCGAATTTGAAGTTTGTGAAACTTCAAAATGAAGGTTTTTTGGAGATGCGTATAAGACTAACGGATCTATAAAATTTAAAACAAAATAAAAGTCAGCTAATATGAGAGATCTTAAGGTGAGTGCACCAATCTCAAAGAAAATACTATGACGGTCGTTTTTTAATCAAACGAAGAAGAAATTAAATATAAAAAATAAATCTCGTGTGTATAAATTTGACCAAAGGCAATCAATGCAACCTGCTTTTCACTCAAAAGCACACTCCCCCATCAACTTTCTTTCTTTTCACCTCTCAGATTCTCCATTTTTGTTATCTTCTTGTCTTTTTTATTTTGTAAGCTTTTGCTTCCTTCTCTTTCTTCTTCTTACTGCAACTCCAATGGAGTGTAAGCATAGTTTATGTGCTTACTTCCATCTTTTCCTCTTCTTCACTTCAGTTACAGCAGCTGACCTTCAAACTGAATCTCTTCTTACCTTAAAATCTCAACTTACCGACAATTCCAATGCTTTAAAAGACTGGTTCATCACTTCTGAAGATTCCGACAAAGTCTCATGTTGTTCTTGGTCTGGTGTTCGATGTAACCAAAACTCAAGTTCTGTTATCTCCCTCGATCTCTCTTCCAAGAATCTTGCCGGAAAGTTGTCAGGTAAACAGTTAATCGTCTTCACTGATCTTCTTGAACTCAACATCAGTGACAACTCGTTTTCCGGTGAGTTTCCTATAGAGATCTTCAACATGAGTAATCTCAGAAGTCTTGACATAAGCCGAAACAACTTCTCTGGACGTTTTCCAAATGGTGGCTCAAGTCTCAAGAATCTGATTTATCTTGACGCCTTAAGCAACAGCTTCTCTGGTCCATTACCGATTGATCTCTCTCGGTTAGAGAATCTCAAGGTATTGAATCTAGCTGGGAGTTACTTTAGTGGGTCGATTCCGAGTCAATATGGTTCTTTTAAGTATCTTGAGTTTCTTCATCTTGGTGGAAATTCACTAAGTGGACATATACCACAAGAGCTTGGGAATTTGACAACTTTGATTCATATGGAGATTGGATATAACTCGTATCAAGGAGTGATTCCTTGGCAAATTGGTTACATGAGTGAGCTCAAGTATCTCGACATTGCTGGAGCCAATCTTTCTGGCTTCTTACCGAAGCATTTCAGGAATTTAACAAAGCTTGAATCTTTGTTCCTCTTCAGGAACCACCTTTCTGGTGAAATCCCATGGGAGGTTGGACAAATTACTTCTCTTGTTAACTTAGACCTCTCAGACAACAATCTCTCTGGAAACATACCACATAGTTTTGCAGATTTAAAGAATCTCAAGCTATTGAATCTTATGTACAATGAAATGAGTGGGATTCTCCCTGAAGGAATTGCTCAGCTTCCTTCTTTGGATACTCTCTTCATATGGAACAATTACTTTTCTGGCTCACTTCCAAAAAGCTTAGGTATGAACTCCAAGCTCAGATGGGTTGATGTTTCCACCAACAGTTTCACAGGTGAAATCCCACAAGGCATTTGCTCAAGAGGTGCTCTTTACAAGCTCATGCTTTTCTCCAATAATTTCTCTGGAAGTTTATCCCCATCTATCTCTAATTGTTCCACGCTTGTTCGTATCCGTCTTGAAGATAACTCATTCTCAGGTGTGATCCCTTTTAGCTTTAGCCAGCTTCCTGACATCTCATACATAGACCTCTCTAGAAACAAACTCACAGGTGGCATTCCGTTAGATATATCCAAAGCTACAAAACTTGACTACTTTAATATCTCCCATAACCCTGAGCTAGGAGGCAAACTTCCATCAGATATATGGTCTGCGCCACGCCTTCAGAACTTCTCTGCGTCCTCCTGCAATATTTCTGGTGGTCTCCCTGAGTTCAAGTCCTGCAAATCGCTCATTGTTATTGAACTGAGCAACAACAACATATCTGGGAGCTTAACACCAACTGTTTCCGGTTGCCGCTCTCTTCAGAAGATTGATTTAGGTAGAAATATCATGACAGGTGGGATTCCTGAGAGATTTGCAAATCTTCCACATTTGACAGTCTTAGATTTGTCACACAATAACTTAAGTGGTACCATCCCATCTGACAATGTGTTTCAGTCAATGGGGGAACTTGCATATGAGGGCAATACAAACCTCTGTGGGCTTCCTTTGAAATCATGTGCAACTTACAGCTCAAGGAAGCTCGTGTCTGTGTTGATAGCTTGTCTAGTCTCGATGTTGTTAATATTAGCTGCAACTTTGGCATTGTACTATTTTCGTCAAAGAAGTCAAGGTCAATGGAAGATGGTTTCCTTTGCGGGGCTCCCTCAATTCACAGCAGATGATGTTTTGAAGAGCTTGGGTTCACCTGAACCTATTGAAGCAGTTCCAGCTTCAGTAAGAAAAGCAGTTCTGCCAACAGGAATAACAGTCACAGTGAGAAAAATAGAATTGCAAGGCAATAATAAGGGTGTTATGTTGAAAGTTTTGATGCAGATGGGCAATGCGAGACATGTGAATTTAGTCAGATTGCTTGGATTTTGTTACAATAATCATTTTGTTTATGTACTTTATGATAATAACTTGCATACTGGGACTCTGGCTGAGAAGATGGGGACAAAGAAGATAGACTGGGCAACTAAGAAGAAGATCATCAATGGAGTTGCAAAAGGACTTTGCTTCCTCCACCATGAATGCTACCCTGCAATTCCACATGGTGATGTGAAGTCAACTAATATATTACTCAATAATGATTACATGGAGCCCTGCTTGGGTGAATTTGGGTTCAAATACCTGCTACATTTGAACAAAGGCTTGGTCTCTTCAACTGAAAACACAGGTACTAGTGCATGTAAGTAAATGTATAATCATTTGTACAATGTCCTTTTTTCTTCCTGACATTAGTCTCTCCAAAGCAGATCAAATGAATGATATAATAAGAGTGGAGCAGCAAAAGGACATTTACAACTTTGGAGAGCTTCTTTTGGAAATCTTATCAAATGGCAAGCTGAGGAATGGTGGCAAATTGATACAGAACAAATCAGAGGATGTTCTTCTAAGAGAAGTAAACACAGAAAATGAAGTCAGTTCGAGTGTTTTTAAACAAAGAGAAGTTGAAAGAGTTGTTGAGTTTGCACTTCTCTGCATAAAAAGTAAGCCGTCTGAACAACCTAGCATGGAAGATGCACTCAGACTCTTGTCTGAAGCAGAGGATAGGTAATAAGGAACTCAGTGTTAAAATACACATAGTTTCCTAATATATATAGTAAAGGGAATCCTTGTATAATATTGTATTGTATTGTATCAAATAGGTGTGATTTTGTGGTTCTTTCGTTATGTTAGGATGTTGTTCCTTGTATTAAATATTTATACATTGTTGCTACTCTTCAACTTAGATTAAATATAATACAGTGAGCTTTTGATTTAACGTTCACAGTTTAAAATTCACCATTTAAACTGTTAGTCATCAGGATCGAGAAACGATTTGCCATGCCTTGTTTGAATGCAGTTTTGCTAAGCAAATTTGGGCGAAATCCCTTGTGCAATTCCAGAATGGCAACTCTAATGCTCAGCTCGTGCAGTATTTTGAGACTATCATAAATACGATGGAGAACAAGCAGCTATTTACCCGATATAAGAAAGCTATCCCATGAATATTATGGTAAATCTGGAAAGAAAGAAATAATAAAATCTCTGCAGGAAGTACCAACACTGTATATTTCTTGCTCGCTAAAGCAATAGATGATGCAGAGATATGGCTCAACATCAACACGCAAAAGAGGCCGTTAGTACATCGTTATGGATCAGATGACACAACGGAACTGCAAATGGCGAAAACATCATATAATTATTAGAGTATATATAGAAAGGATAGATTAGTAAATCAATATATAATCATTAGGGTTTTAGGGTTGTGTAATTGTATATATTGTAAACATTTCATTGGAATACAATTGAATTTTTTTTTTTTTTTAATGTCAAATATTATACCAAAAATGGGCTGAACCCAGAGTTTGACAAGCCTAATAAAATTAGGAGATTACAACGTTAAACAAAATAACCAAAATAGTTTGCTAAAAAAGAAGGCACTCCCACATCAGATGTGGGGAATGAGATGAGTCGATTCCTCATTAGGCGATCAATGACATGCTTTGTAGTAGCAACCGGTGAATTCTTCTTGCTAAAAACTCGAGAATTCCTTTCCTGTCAGATTGTATGGATTATGACCTGCAGTAGAAGCTTTAGGATGGTGGATGCTGCTGCGATAGAAATTACAGAGAGGTATAAAGATCTGTAGGTGGATTGGTTAGGATTCGCCCCATAAACGAGAGCCAAACGTCCTTACTGTAAGGACATGAGAAGAATAGGTGAGCATGTGATTCATTTTCCAGAGAGCAAAGGACACATTGAGGTGAAACAGAGATGTCCCATGAGATGAGCCTGTCCTTTGTGGGGAGACGTTTTAGTGCTGCAAGCCATAAGAAGAAAGCATAGCGTGGAACATTTTCCTTAAACCAAAGAACCTTGCACCATGGTAGAGTTAGAGATGGCCTTCGGAGGTGATTCCAAGTGTTTTTGGATGAGAAGATTGTCCTGTATGAATTGGGACTGCATTTCCAAAGATAGACATCTGGACCAGCTGAATGATCAGGTGGGGTAAATGATAGAATTTTAAGCTGGAGATTTTCCACTGTGTCTGTTCTAGCTGGTGGAAAGAACCACCCTCCATCACGAACCGCATCAATTACACGAGCTTGAAGAGGGAACTGTAGTTGTCTTGTTCTAGAGGGACCTAAGACATCAATAATAGGACCAGAATCAAGCCAGGAGTCATACCAAAAAGAAGCAGATTGGCCATATTTACTTCACACTTAAGGAGATTTTTCAGTAACGGTTTTAACTTGATCCAGCTTCGAATCGTCTGAGAGACGCGCGGTGAAAGCTGCATTTTCCAAAATGAGTGCCTACGAAAAACATTAGCAGTCAACCATGCAACCCAGATGGAGCCTGAATTTTGGAAGAAGTTCCAAATTTGTTTTAACTTAAAGACAACTTCAAAGTCCTCAAGCAAACGTAATCCTAGCCCACCCTCATTAGTTGGTTTACAAATATCATACCAAGATACACGAGCACCTCTTGTTGACGAAGAGTTCTTCCAAAGGAAATATGAACATAAAGAGTCAATTTTTCTATAGAACATCTTTGGCAAACAAAACACTTGGCTCTAGAAATTGACCATGCCATAGATAACCGAGGATATAAGTTTGATGCGTCCCATATAGGATAGAGATAATGTTGTCCATGAATGCAACTTTGAGGTGATACGCTCCAAGAAGGGTTGCAACGAGCTGAGTGAAATATGCTTTGATTGTAGCGGCAGACCCAAATATCTAGTTGGGAGGGAACCAAGTGAGATGGAATGAAGTACACATTGTTCCTCCGAGAATGAGATTGGGTAACCACTGAAGTGCAGTTCTGATTTTGAAGAGTTCATGCTTAATCTAGAGTAAGATTTGAACTGAGCAAGTGTGTCAATAATCCCTCGTAGAGAGTTTGCAGATCCGTCTGAGTAGATCAAGAGATCATCCGCAAAAAGGAGGTGCGTTACAAGAGGATCATGACACTGCGGATGTAGTTGAAATGTGTTTTCTCTTGCAGCTTTGTCTAGTAATTTAGATAGGGATTCCATTACCATTATAAATATGTACGACGAGATCGGATCTCCTTGTCGAAGACCTTTCTTTCCTTCGAAAAATCCAGCGAGTTCTCCATTGATTGAGATAGGGAATCTAGGCGTTGTAACACATTGGTTTATCCAGGTTCTAAAAGTGAGAGGAAAGCCCTGAGCCTCTAATAACCTGTCTATGAACTCGCATGAGACAGTATCAAAAACTTTTCTTATATCAACTTTTAGCATGCAAGCTTTTGGAGCATTTCGCTTGTCATATTTCCTTACTAGTCAGTAGCTAATAACACATTTTCACTGAGAGACCTTCCTTTTAGAAAAGCAGCCTGGTTTGATGAGATAGAGAGCTTAAGAATGGGTCTAAGTTGATTGGCAATTAACTTAGAGATAACTTTGTAGATAAAATTACAACAGCTGATCGGCCGAAAGTCTAAAATTCTGCACGCTTCAGGAGTTTTTGGAACGAGGGAGATATAGGTAGAGTTAAGGTCATTCAGAAGTCTCCCATTCCTGAAGAACTCAATAATAGCTGCAGTGCCAGCCGGACCCACAGTTACTCAAGATGACCTAAAGAATTCTGTAGGAAATCCATCTGGATAAGGACTCTTAGAGAGAGCCATAGCAAAAACTGTTTTCTGTATCTCCTCTGGCGTTATGTTTCTGATCAGATTTGATGCTTGTTGATCTGTACATCAAAAGGGCAAATGATCTTGAAGCACTGAAAGAGAGCAGGATGGTGAAGGCGAGTCCGCTGTACCCAAGATCCCTTTGAAATAATGGACAGCATGAGCTTTGATATCTGATGGGTTATCTAGCTTGTTGTTGTCATCAGTACGCAAGAAATAGATATGATTCCTAGAGTTGTTATGCACCACAAACTTATGGAAGAAGGATGTGTTCCTATCACCTAGAGCTAACAATTGCACCCGTGATTTTTGGTGAAAGAACTTTTCTTCGGCTTTGGAAAGCTCCAGCCATGATTTTCTGGCAACGAGTTCTTGTTCAGCCAAAAGTGGAGAAGGCTGCGTAAGTATTTGCTCTTGGAGTCGAGCGAGAATAGCTGATTGCTCTTGAACTCATTGAGAGATGCCACTATAGTGTCTTTTGTTAAACTGCCTGAGGACCGGTTTGAGCAGTTTTAACGACCTGAATAGCTTGTACTGATGGGAACCGTGAATCAAAGCAGGCTGTCATGCTAGAGAGATAGTTTCTGCATATGAAGGATGATCAGAGAAGAAGTTGAAGTACCTGAAAGGTTTCTTTACTGATCTCTACAGACTTGGCATATAGAAGAAAATTGGAGCATGGTCGGATTGACTAGGGTCTAGAAGCTCTGCGTAAGAATCATGGTAAGATAAAGACCATTGCTCATTTATGAAAGTGTGGTCAATTCTTTTCGCAACAGGGTGAGCTTGTTGATGGTTCCACCAAGAAAAAGGGGGACCCTTAGAAGGAGCTTCGAACAAGTTACACTCTTGCAGTGCAAGGGAGAAATCTGCAATGCCTATTGTATCAATGTCGAAGGAGAGATGATCTGAATGATGAGACAACTTTAAGATCTGGTTGAAATCACCCAATGCCACCCAAGGGAACCTAGAGACCGAGGAGTGTAGTTTTAGCTGAACAAGTTCATTCCAGAGTAGGAGACGTTGTTCATGAGTGTTGCAGCCATAAATGAACGTAACCGTAAAGTTAAGCTTCTCGGCAGGGAGAAAGAAGCCAGAAGTGATTTGCTGAGCCGAGGTGGAGTAGATTGTAGCAATTACAGAGGGATCCCATACCACTACTAACCTGGCTGTTGAATGATGATCAAAATTACCAAAAAACTTCCAAAACCGAGGAAGTACCGAAGATATCCGATTCGCATTTTTTTGTTGTACATGTGTCTCAACAAATGCTCCAAAAAGAGGATTGTGATTAATGATCCAAGATTTGATCATAAGTTGTCTGCGCCGGCTATTAAGCCCCCTCACTTTACATACAAAAAACATTATTTATTATATGTAGATAGATTAGGAGGAGGTGGTGGCCGTACGACCACTCTTCTTCTTATTTGAGCCTCTTTTCATATATGGTATCAGAGTATTAGCCGATCTCTCTATCAATTTTTCATTCTCCTGCAATCTTCACCCATGGCTGCTCAAACCTCACACGATGCCATCGATATCTCAAACACCAACACCAACACCAACACCATATTGACTATCAATATGGCCAACGTTAGTAGACTCTCGAGCTCCAATTACCTGATGTGGAGTAGAAAAGTAGATGCTTTGTTAGATGGGTATGATCTTGCCTCTTACATCGATGAAGACAGCCTAGTACCAGCTCGAACTCTTATCACAACGACTGGTTCTTCTCGCAATCCCGCGTTTCAGGCTTGGAAACGCCAAGGTCGATTGATCTATAGTGTACTTCTTGGTACAATCTCCATCTCCATTCGGCCGATTATCTCCTCAACCACCACGTCTGCGGAAATCTGGACAACACTCAAATCCACCTAGGCCAAGCCATCTCAAAGTCACTTGAAACAACTTCGACAATAGATCCGAAACTGGAAAAAGGGTACAAAGACTATCGATGAGTATTTCAGGGACTCATCACACGATTCGATCAACTTGTTCTACTTGGCAAGTCATTCGATCATGAAGACAAAGTCGAAGCTATCTTTGAAGGATTAATTGAAGACTACAAGACCGTGATCGACCAGATCGAGGGTCGTGACATAGCACCTCCACTTCCAGAGATTCATGAAAAGCTGATAAATCATAAACTTAAGCTGGAGTCTCAAGCTTCTATCATCTCCTCAGTCTCGGTCACAGCCAATGCTGCATCTTATCGCAACAATGAATCTAACTCCTCCTCTCAATACAGCTCTTGATAGAAGCCACAGTCGAGTCAATATTCATAGTATGGGAACAAAAGATCAAATAAAAATGATCAAAAGCAAGGACAGGGACAAGGCCAAAGACGCAGATATCTGGGTAAATGTCAGCTGTGTGGAATCTATAGACACAGTGCAAGGCACTGCTCACAGCTAACAAATCCTCCTCATGCATATTGTCCTCTGCAGCACTTATTTTAGCCTCATGGAAACTGGTAACCTTGAGCTAATATGACAGCAACAAAGACCTATAATCCAACCAACTGGGTTGTCGATAGTGGAGCCACACATCATCTCACTACTGATCTCGAGAATCTCTCTCTTCACCAACATTACCAAGGTGGAGAAGAAGTTGTAATAGCTAATGGTACTATAATACCAATCTCACACTCGGGTTCTGCATTGCTTCCAACTACTTCTAGCACACTTCAATTGGCTGATACGCTTTATGTTCCTAACTTGCATAAAAATCTTGTGTCTGTACATCGATTATTCAATACTAATGGAGTTTCTGTGGAATTTTTTCCAACATCGTTTCAGCTGAAGGATCTCAGCACGGGGGTCCTGTTGTACCGCAGCAGAGCTGAAAATGGATTGTATGAATAGCCATCCCTACTGAATTAACCAAAGATCTTCTTCACTACACCTTCATCCTCCAAAACCACTACACAACTTTGGCATTCCAGACTTGGCCATCCAGCTTACCCCGTTTTATCTTCTCTCATTTCTAGTTTTGATTACCATTGTCGAATTCATTGAAAAACAATTTCTCTTGTTCTTATTGTCTCATTAATAAAAGCCATAAATTACCTTTCACAAAAACCACTTTTGTCTCTCATAAACCGTTTACAATACATTTTTTCAGATCTTTGGACATCACCAATTTAATAACCAAAAAACTACAAATATTATCTTGTGCTTATTGACCACTACACTCGATACACTTGGCTATATCCACTCAAACAAAAACTGCAAACCCGAGAAATTTTCATCGCCTTCAAAGCATTGGCCGAAAACAGATTCCAAACCAACATTCAAACCTTATACTCGGATAATGGCGGGGAATTCTTGGCGTTGAAGTTTTATCTTCTCATTCATGGCATCTCTCACATGACATCTCCACCTCACACACTAGAACATAATGGTATCTCCGTGAGAAAACACAGACACATCGTCGAGACAGGCCTTGCTCTTCTCACACACGCATCAATGCCACAAAAGTACTGGCCATATGCGTTTTCTACTGTAGTTTACCTTATCAGTTGGATGTCGACACCGGTACTCAACAATACCTCACCATATGTTTAACTTTTTCAACAACAACCCGACTACAATAAGCTACGAGTATTTGGCTGTGTTTGCAACCCATGGCTGAGACCATATACAAAGCACAAAGTTGAAGCAAGATCAATAACATGTTTTTTTGTCGGATATTCACTAACTCAGAGTGCTTATCTTTGTCTCGATCCACTCACTGGACGTATTTATCAGTCATGTCGTGTACTGTTCGTTGAAGATTCATTCCCATATCACACACAAGAGCAACGACCTTCACTGCCTCCCACACCACAAGACCCGCATCCCCAATCCACAGCAAACCCACACCCTACCCTTATCCACATATCGTACCTCATACAACCTACTTCAGCTCTGCAACGGTTAATAGAACCATCATGCTCATCTCCTCCACCGGTCTTATTGTCTTTGCCACCATCATCACTACCTGATGACACGTTGAATGCAGCTCACTCAGCCAACATCGACTTATTTGCATCAAGAGGTTGAACCTGCAGCAGCTCATAAAATCGCCTCACCCTAATACAGAGCCACAAGCACAACCACCACAGCCTAAAGAAGAAGAAACTATAGTGCCACAACCACCGCTTAATAACCATCCGATAAGGACTAGAGCAAAGAACAACATCTCAAAACCGAAGCAAAAATTGAGTCTTGCAGCAGCTCTACGAGCCTCAATGGAACCAAAAACAGTTCGCCAAGCACTACAAGACCCAAACTGGTGTAATGCTATAAGCTCGGAGTATGATGAAATTGTAAAGAATCACACATTCAACGTTGTCCCACCTTCTCCAAGACAGAATGGTATTCCCACGAAGTGGATTTATACACTCAAGTACTCACCAAATGGTCAGATCAAAACGCACAAAGCACAGCTGGTGGCAAGGGGTTTCACACAACAATATGGCCGCTACTATTCAGAGATGTTTAGCCCAGTTGTGAAAACAATAACAATTCGGATTGTTCTCAATATTGCAGTAAGTCAAAACTGGAATATACAACAGCTTGATATTAATAATGATTTCCTACAAGGAACTTTGACAGATGATGTCTTTGTCAAACAAGCACCCGATTTTGATGATCAGAAATGGCCTAATCATGTCTGTAAACTCAATAAGGTGTTATATGGCTTAAAAGAAGCCCCTCGAGCCTGGTATGACGAACTCAAAGTGTTTCTCTTACACATTGGTTTTACAAACTCAACAGCATACATCTAAGTGTTTGTATACCAACGTGGCCCGCATCTTACATCTAACTTGGTGTATGTTGATGACATTGTGGTCACAGGAAATCATCTAAATCTCATTACCCAGATCATTAAACTTTTGGCGGCAAGGTTCTTGTTGAAAGACATGGGTCAGTTAAGCTACTTTCTCGGGATTCAGGCGACTCGTACAGCCCAAGGCCTTCATTTTACGCAGCGCCGTTATATCTTAGATCTTCTGGAGAAGACAAACATGTTAGATGCGAAACCAATCTCAACACCAATGGCTGCATATCCAAATATTACTCTCCACTCAGGATCGCCTCTTGCTAGTCCAACTGAATATAGACAAGTTCTAGGAAGCCTCCAGTATTTATCTCTCACCAGGCTTCATGTGTCCTATGTAGTTAACAAACTATCTCAGTACATGCATGCACCGACAGAATTGCATTGGCAAGCCGTGAAATGCATTCTATGCTATCTAGCCGGAACTCTGACTCATGGGATTGTCATTCGTGATTATTCTTTCTTATCACTTCATGCATACTCAGATGCATATTTGACATGGGACACTGGTGATTTTGTCTCTACAAACGCCTATATTATCTACCTTGGATCAACACCCATCTCATGGTCCTCGAGGAAACAAACGGGTGCGGACAGGTCTTCTACCGAAGCAGAATATCAGTCTGTCGCATATACAGCCTCCGAGGTACGCTGGGTTTGCTCGTGATTGTCTGAACTTAAAGTTGATCTTCATGACACTCCGATTATCTACTATGACAACTTGGGAGCAACATATCTATGTGCTAATCTGGTTTTCCACTCTCGGATGAAGCACATTACCTTGGACTATCATTTTGTATGTGATAACATTCGTTATGGTGATTTGAGAGTCGGTCACATCTCTACACACGATCAGCTCGCGGACACACTCACAAAGCCACTACCAAAATCGAAGTTTCATGACATTGTGGTCAAGATTAGATTTATTCCAGTACCTCCATCTTAAGGGGGCGTATTAGAGTATATATAGAAAAGATAGATTAGTAAATCAATGTATAATCATTAGGATTGTGTAATCGTATATATTGTAAACATTTCATTGGAATACAATTGAGCCTCTTTTCATACAATAATGTGGTGAAGCTTAATGTAGGTGTATCTTGGCACAAAACAGATAGCTTGGTGGGAGCTGTGTGGATTCCCCGCGACCACACTGGCACCACATTACATCATGCAAGAGACGCATTGATGGCCTCTAATTCGAAGTTGGATGCTTCTTTCTGGTGTCTCCTCTAGACTGTCCAAAGTGCCATCGATCTTAGATATGACAATGTAAAGTTTGATGTGGAAAGTAGAGAGATGCTCAAGACGATTGAAAACACTACTGAGTGGCTACGTTATTGTACTATTCTGGATAGGTTGAATGTTCTTAAAAAAAGCTTTTGCAGCTCTAAGTTTACATTTACGTCTTATGAAGCTAATATAGCAGCTCGCAAAATCGCCACAAGCGTCACTCAGCAATCTAGGCTGGGATCATATATAACCGTGGGAAGGCCCTATGGCTCGTCGGTGTTGGAGGAAGATTGCAAGGAATAAAGTTACTCACTTGCCTTGTCTTAAGGTGGTGCAAGGAGCATATCTTTGGCAACTCCTTTGTTTTCTTTGCTTCTTTTGATTTACAGAACCTTTGTTTAACAAAATATTTTTATGGTATAAGACGTTAAATAAAAAAACTGTTAGTCAACAATTAGACTACCACAATTAGCCATGTGGATCGAAGCTAAGCATAAGAGCACCCGCAACGCGTATGTAGCCGAGTTTCTTAGCACAACTTTTTTTAAAAAAAAATATTATGATGGTGGGAAAATCAGTTTCTTAAATTTCTTATATAAGGACCGTATTCAGTCGAGTTTCTTCACTGTTTCGCGGGCCCCACAACACGTGGCGGCTCGCAATTAGTCCGTTTAAAATTTTTTATTTTTTATTTTTTTGACACAAAGAAAAAAAAGAAATTAATAACAAGAACCGTATTAGCCTTGCATGTGCTCTAACTACTCGGTTCGTATTTTGTGACTTGGTTTGTATTTAGTATACAAATCTAAGTACCTAATATAGTCAATATAGTAACTAAGTTAATTACATCTACTTATAAGTACAAGTAGCAAATCCTAATAAAAAATCAATACTCGCCCGTTAGTACTTGATTCGTTATGTTCTATAATAAAAAATGTTTTTTTGTCAAACGGTAATATTAATATGGATTACAAAAGTTAGTCTATTAGTCAAATTCCTACATAAATTTTTAGGCGGTGAGACTCGATCCCTAATTATGCATATGCGATTGCCTTTAGTGGACTTATCATCAGTCACTGGACTAAAAGTCACTTGTATAATCAAAAAATGTTTTTTTTTGTCAATGTCAATACCAATATGGGCCACGAAGGCAGCCCATTAGCCAAGTTCCTACATAAATCTCGCAGGTAGTGGGACTCAATCCCTAATTATACATGTGCGCGTGCTTTTAGTAGACTTATCATTAGCCACTGAACTAAAGACCACTTGCATAATCAAAAAATGTTTAAAATTAGATTTTACTATTTACTTTAAAAAAATTAAAATATAATTTTTGGTTGATGTTTATGCTTAAAATCAAATTGATTCTAAATGAGATTTTAGATTGTGAGCTTTAAGTTATGGATTAGATTTTGTAGATTTAACTGTTGGATAAAGAAAACTAATTATTTTTAACAATTAACAAATCGAGTTAAGTAACTGATAAGTATTTTTTATTTTTGCAAGTACTTATTTTGATAAGTACTTAATTGAAGCAAGAGAAATATAAATATTAAATTATATTACTCTAAACTAACCAAACCATATATATATGAAAATCAGTAAATATTCGTTTGTGCTCACCCCTAATCGAATTTGAGGTGGCCTTACAAACAAATTGACTGTTGTGGTTAGGTCTAGACATGAGTCGGGTATGTGAGATTTTTGTGATATCCGGATCTAGATTTAGATTCATCGGATCCGTGTTTTTATTATCCAGATCCTAAAAAATATTATATTATATAATTTTTTATTAAAAAGAATATTATATTTGTAATAAATAGATGGTAAAAATAATATATAAATTTATAGTATTAGAATAAAATAAATATTAATTATTGTAATAAAAAATATCAAAATATATTAAATTTTCTTATAATTTATATTAATATTCCGTTAAAATTTTAGAATAGAATAGTTTATATGTTAATTTTCAACATTAACATATATTATCTTCATTTATGAACAATTAAATTTAGTTGTTTATTTATATATTTTGTCAATTTTTGGTTTTTAATTGATAGTATCATTTAGAAAGTAGAATAATTGTGTAGACTTGAATCTGATCAAATGCTTAAAAATATCTATTTGTACAATATATTTTACTAGATTTAGACTTTAGATAATCATGTGTAATAAAAGTTGATACCGGGAAAGATTGGAATATAAATTAGACATGTTTTACTTTTAAATAATTGTAGTTTTTCTTCTCACAAAAAAAAAAAAGAAAAAAAAAAGACAAAGACAATTGTAAGTCTATCAATATCATCCACTAATATTTATACAGCCCATTAGTTGGTCGTGAGATTTTGGCCCGGCCCATCGGCCCATCATTTTCCCGCCTCCTTCTTCCCGCCAAACTCATATCGTGTTATACCGCTTTTCCCATTTCCATTGCCCTAAGTTATAACTTTCGATATCCAGAGAGAGACAGAGAAAGAGAGAGAGTGATTCGTAACGGAGACTAAGCAAAGATGTCTGGTTGGGACGAAGGAGCAGTTTACTACAGCGACCAGCCACAGTTCCCGGAGGCCGGAGATGCCGCTAATGTCAGCCCCCATGCCGTCTTAACCAAATTTAAGGAATTCATTCGAAATTTCGAGATCGAGCAGAACTGTTTTCCTTACAGAGAAGCTCTCCTCAATAACCCTAAGAGACTTCTTGTCCACCTCGAAGATCTCCTTGCCTTTGATTCTGATTTACCGTCATTAATTCGTTCTGCTCCTGCTGATTATCTCCCCATTGTATGAGCTCTCAATTTTCCTCAGTGTTTATATTTTTGCTATTTTGTTCATATAGATACGATTAGAAGAAACTAGGAGTCCTATAAGTACTGGTGTTTGAGTATTACTGAATTTTTCTTAATATTTTAAAGAGTAGTAAGGTACTGAGGTTCATCTGTTAGTGTTGATAGAGCTTGACTGAATCAAGCTTGACAGCCATTTTCTATTACTGATAAATATTTGTTATCTGGGTTCTTATTGATACGGTTAAGATTCCTGGAAATGGAAGAAAATAGGAGTCTTAGAAGTAGTGGTGCTTATAAATATGGTGGGTCATATTTAATGTGATATTTCTTAGTTTTTGGAAAATTTAGACTGAATCAAGCTTTGTATTGCAGTTTGAGAAAGCAGCTGGTGAAGTGTTGGCTGGATTAAAAATGAGGGAGGCTAAAGAGGGAGGGGAAATGGAGGAACCTGTGCCAGGGGAGGTTCAGATTTTGCTGACCTCAAGAGAGGATCCAGTGTCTATGCGATTACTTGGGGTATGTCGTTTTTTAATATCTGACTAAATGCTCTCTGTTATGTGTTTTTTGTGCTTGTCTGGAGATTTACTTTAGGATCCCACAGGCTCAGTACATCTCAAAATTGGTGAAGATTTCTGGGATAAGTATTGCAGCTTCAAGAGTTAAAGCAAAGGCGACTTATGTGTTTTTAGTATGTAAGAATTGTAAAAAAACCAGGGAAGTTCCATGTCGCCCGGGTCTTGGTGGGGCCATTGTTCCTCGATCATGTGATAATATTCCACAGGTTCGTGTGTGATTTATTTCTTTCGTTGGTGATTTACTTTGTAGTTATCCTATGTTTTGACACGACCAACTGGACGTTGTTTAGCCTGGAGAAGAACCTTGCCCTCTTGATCCATGGATGGTGGTTCCTGACAGGAGCCAGTATGTTGATCAACAGACGTTAAAGCTACAGGAGAACCCCGAGGTATATATCCATTGTTTCTGTTGGTTCACATGGTTATAATTTCTGTTTGGTCAGTTATATATGAAATCCGTTTGACTTTTGAAGGATGTTCCTACTGGAGAGCTTCCTAGAAATATGCTTCTCTCAGTTGATCGCCATCTTGTACAAACAATTGTACCTGGAACCAGACTGACAATAGTGGGTATCTACAGTATTTTCCAAGCATCATCATCATCTAACTCGTAAGCTTTTAGTTTATGTCAAATGAGATTGTAGATTGTTTTTTGGTACCAGTTGCACCAACACTGATGGGCGTCTTTTTCTACCTTTTGATGTAGGCATAAAGGAGCAGTTGCAATTAGGCAGCCTTATATCAGAGTTGTTGGATTGGAAGACACAAATGAGGCCAGTTCCCGTGGCCCTGCCAACTTCACTCCTGACGAAGTTAGTATTATATCATCTACAACTTTTTATGTTTATTTGATAACCTATGCAGTTCATGGTTCCACAATGAATTGTTCGAGTCGACTTGACTGCACTACTCTGGTACCCAGGCTGTCGATTCTCTAGTTACTAAGAACCAAATGCCTTTCTGGCTGTGTAATTTCCAAGTGAAATGTGATAGTGCATTCAGGAAAAGTATTATGTGCTTTTAGTTTAGAGTGAATAACTTAAGTCTGCTTGGAACATCGCTTTATACAGCCTAGTTGTATAACAGTACAACTTTAATCAGTTTTGCCTTTCACAATATTACTTTTAGGAGGAAGAATTCAAAAAGTTTGCTGATAGTGAAAATGTATACAAGAACATTTGTACCAAGATCGCTCCTTCTATATTTGGTCATGAGGATGTGAAGAAAGCAGTGGCATGTCTTCTTTTTGGAGGATCAAGGAAGGTAAGTAACTGCAATTTCATTTTTCAACTTTTTTGTGCACTTGGATGCATTTTTGATATATTCATATACATGTATATCTTCAATTCAGTGCCTACCAGATGGAGTAAAACTAAGAGGTGATATTAATGTTTTGCTTTTGGGAGACCCATCAACTGCAAAATCACAGGTATATAATGTGGTCTCAATATCAAGTATATAAAATAAACGTTGCATTCTTTTTGTATAATTTATATCTCTCTTATTAGCTTGATATTCTTCTTACATCATTTTATTATATTGTTAGATTGCAGTCCTTACAATAACTCTGTTATTTCCAACACCTATAGCTTAGATGTTGAAAGCCAATTTGGTTTTCCTTTTTCAGTTTCTTAAGTTTGTGGAGAAGACTGCTCCAATAGCAGTTTACACATCTGGAAAGGGTTCATCAGCTGCTGGGCTCACGGCTTCTGTGATTCGGGATAGTAGCACTGTACGTCCTATCTCCACAGAGTTATTCTGCTTCATTCTTATCTTTCTGTTATATAATCTGTTCAAAATCAGTTCACTATGACAGATTTTCAGTTATTTATGTATTGTGTTCATTGCAGCGCGAGTTCTATCTTGAGGGCGGTGCTATGGTTTTGGCCGACGGAGGTGTTGTGTGTATTGATGAATTTGACAAGATGAGACCTGAAGATAGGTAATTTAAATCTGAATCAGAGGGTAGACGTGTCAAGATTTTCTTGATAAGTATAATTGACAGAATTTGTTCTTTTTCATGTGTCTAGAGTTGCTATTCATGAAGCAATGGAGCAGCAGACAATCTCCATTGCAAAAGCTGGAATAACAACTGTCCTTAATTCTAGAACTTCGGTTCTTGCTGCTGCTAACCCTCCTTCTGGTCGATATGATGACCTTAAGGTATGAATTCTGGTGTTCTCTTTTGTAAATATTGTGGTTTTCTCGATTCTTGTTCTTAGGGATTTTTTTTTGGGTTTGCAGACTGCGCAGGACAATATCGATTTGCAAACAACAATTCTTTCTAGATTTGATCTTATCTTCATCGTCAAGGACATCAGGAAATACTCCCAAGACAAGGCAAGCAAACAATTCTTTCAGAGATATATGATAAAGATCAGTGTAGTTCAGATAGTTCACTTCGTTGCTTGTTTAGATAGATATGATTAATGTTGGAATTATCTTGTGACAGGAAATAGCCAGCCATATTATAAGGGTTCATGCATCTGTTGATAAATTTTCGGGTGATAACACAGATTCTAAAGAAGATAATTGGCTGAAAAGGTATGATTCAGTTTGTCAAGACATCGTGTTTTTGTAGTTTTCTATACAAATCCTTACTCTAGATATAATGCTCTTGTTACCTTAGGTATATACAATACTGTAGAGCCAGGTGTCATCCTCGTCTTTCAGAACCTGCGGCTGTGAAGTTGCAGCAGCAATATGTCAAAATCAGAGAGGTAATTTTTCATTACAATCGAACAATTAACAATAACATGATATGAAAATTTTGTTCTCAAGATAAGATTTTTGTCAAACAGGATATGAAGAGACGTGCACATGAAACAGGAGAGGCTGCTCCGATACCTATTACAGTGAGACAACTCGAAGCTATTGTCAGACTGAGTGAGTCACTAGCGAAAATGAGACTGTAAGTAATCTAAGTTGCACAGAAATTCCTGAGACCTGATGAGTGGTGCCGTGCATTGACATTGTTATATCTGTTCAGATCACAAGAGGCCACTGAAAATGATGTAGGCGAAGCTTTTAAACTTTTTGATACCTCAACCATGGATGCAGCAAGATCAGGGATAAATCAACAGATAAACATAACAGGCGAGATGGCCAATGAGATCAAGGTTAGTTCATGTGGAAAGAAAGAATCATCTCTCTTTATTTCGGTTATAGAGATATAATAATTAAATTGTTTTGGTGTGGAAACAGCAAGCAGAAACACAGATAAAAAGAAGAATGGGGATTGGAGCTAGGATATCAGAGAGAAGACTGATAGAGGATTTGGCTAGAATGGGAATGAACGATTCAATGGTACCTAAACTAACATCTTTACTTTTAGTAATGCGAATGGATTATCTATTGACATAGCCATATTAACTCTAGTATGTGTGAATGTAAAAATTTGGCAGGTGAGGAGGGCTCTTTTGATAATGCATCAGAGAGGTGAAGTTGAGTACCAACGAGAGAGACGTTCCATTGTCCGCAAAGCTTGATCGTCTAGGCCTTCCATTGTCCAGAGTCCTTCTTCTTGTGTCTTAGGATCTATTACGATAACAAAACCAAAGGACTTGGTATCATCAAGTCATTTGTAGGCGAATTATCAAACCAAAAAAGGATAAGAAAATGGAATTCTTATATGATGTTATGGCTACTTGTATGCTTGGTTTGAAGCTAATATATTCTCCATCAATTACTCTCGTTTCTAAAAATGTCCTCAACAAATGTTACAAAAATTAAAATGGGGAAAAACCCTGTAAATACACCAATAGTGCATTTATCAATTATCACTAAGAACCCAAAGGCATTGTCGTGGAGACATGACCAGTGTTGTTCTTCACAGTTTATCTCTTTCGGTCTGGACTCGCTTCGCCGAAGTTCCCCGTTGTTTCACCTCTTCTACTTCGGCGTCTCTCTCTATTCCTAATCGTCCTCCTTTTAGGTTAGCTCTGATTTTTTTTCTCATCTTTTTCTTCTTTCACACTCTGATTTTTAGGGTTTCGTTTATTCAATCAAGGTACGCCGTGCTTGGTGCGGGTTTTGCTGGCATGTCTGTTGCGTGGCACTTGCTTAAGGTTAGTGTTTGAGGTTCCCAGATTCTCAATTTCACTTTGTCATTGGTTAAGCTGAAAGTTTGGTTTTGCAGGACAGTCCGAAGGAGTTGAAATTAAGTGTTGACTTATATGATGAAGTTGGTATTGGAGGTGGGGCTTCTGGAGTCTCTGGAGGGCTTCTTCACCCTTATTCTCCTAAAGGTAGATAAAATTGCCCCATTTGGTCTAATTATCTGTTAAGTTGGTCTCTATTGGAATTTGGAGATAGTCTACTATGATTCAGCGAGAAGAGTGAATTGTAATTTGATTTAAAGATAACTTTCATAGAGTTTTACTTTAAGCAGGCAAGATAGTTTGGCATGGTGCTGACTGTTGGAGAGAATGTTTGGAACTCTTAAATGTTGCTGAAACAGCTGCTTCTTCCAGTCACTCATCTGTCGAGAAAGGAGACTCTAACGAGAGTTTCGGGAATTTTATGGTTCGAAGAAGGTACACTCAGTTACTAACTTTATATATGGTCTTTTTTGAAGAAGGATATGGAGTTTTGTAATCGTAGAAGCTGGTTTACGTGTTATATAAAACTTTTGTTTGACCAATTTTTTCTTGCTTCAGGGGAATCTTGAGACCAGCAACAAATGCCAAGACTTTGGGTTTAATGAGTGATGTAAGTTTGAAACTGACTCAGATACCCCATAGATATGAAATTAAGCCATACTTTTACTTTTTATTACTGATGCCATTAGAATGCTCAAAACTGCCTTTCCAGTTGTGTAGTTAACACTCTTGACAAAGATGGTGCCCAAAATCTCGTCCCCAATTTATGCCTGCCTTTAAATTGCGCCTTCTATCTCCCTGGAGCTATGAATGTTAATCCGCAGCGCTATCTCCAGGTTTGGAAACATAAGAAAACACATTTTGAATTTATCTGTAAGCAGTAGCACTAAGCTTTTGCATGTTTCTTTTCCGTTTTCTCCCTTCTATAGGCACTCTTCCTAGCATGCAAGAGCGCAGCAGAAGCATCATTAGGAGGGAAAAACATAACTTTGGTGAAGAAATCTATTGATAATGTGCTTGAACTTGAAGGTGAGTGATTTTTCTCAGGTTTCCCACAATTTCTCTTGCACTTTTTCACAATATTCTTATATTTTGAGTTAACCCTAGCATTTGCATAAGCGTTATGGAAACATCCTCAAGGAAAAGCTAACCTTGTGGAACAAATTTCACAGGCAGATAGTTAATGTCCTGGTCCCTACACTGATATGATAAACTTGTCTCTAGATGAGATTTGTTGGAAAGGTTATGTGAGTCCATGATCTCAGTAAAGAGAGCCTTTTATGATTCAAAAGTAGAGTATTCATGCTTTATTGTAGTTCCTCCTCCACATGGTCAGTAATTAGAATGAACAACTTTCTTGTTGTTATAATATGTAGGAAAATATGATGCAGTTATAATATGTCTTGGATCCAAGGTAGATTGTCTTCCAGGGCTTATTGGAAAGCTCCCTCTAAGAACATGCCGAGGTGTCATTACTCATTTGCAGCTAGATGATGCTACCAGGTACTTCTCTGTGCTCAATAACTATAAGGATATAGAGATTTTGAGCCTATAGTTAGCCATTCCAACGTTTTTCTTTCAAATCTGAATTCCGATTTCCCTAGTGTCCCATTTACAGCCTCATTTAATTTTACAATTCTGGTTGGTTAGATTAACTACATCTCAAAGCGTTTGTATAGTGTCAGACCTTCTTTAAAAAAATCCTAAGTGGCTTAAAAGAACTGTTGATGTAGTTGCATTATTATGTAGGGCTTAGCTACTTATCTTAGTCGTTGATATAGTGGTATAGTATTTCTTTTCCTGGTGAAAAGAATTTCGTTGTGAAATTCTCTAATGCAGAGGAAGTTACCCGGACGGTGGACCTTCAATCTTGTCAGATGCATGGCTCGCGGTTCAGGGACCTCGTGATCTACATATGGGATCCACATGGGAATGGCAATCAAGAAATTATTCATCAAATGTCTCCGCAGAGGAAGCTTCAAGAGCTCTCGATGAGCTTCTTCCCAAGGCACGTGCAGTTTATCCAGACATAGAAAAGTGGAAATTTGCAGGAGCAAGGGCAGGTTTGAGAGCAATGCCACCAGTCACAAGCCATGGGTCACTGCCGCTCTTGGGATGTATAAATCAGCTCATAGATGCAGCAGGTGGGACTTGCAAATTTTGGGTATTTGGAGGGCTCGGATCAAGGGGGCTACTCTATCATGCTTGGCTTGGGAAACTTATGGCCAAAGCTGTTTTTAGTTGCAATGAAGAACTAATTCCTTCTGAACTAACTTCTTGGAAGAAATATAGACAATAAGAGAACTTTTGTTTGCTTCTCAGTCGACATTGAATTTGTTATTTTATGTAATGTTCGAGTTTGAGAAGTCCAAGAAAAGTCATTTATGATGGAGAACTGAGCATATACATGGCCTTCAAACAAAGTTACTACATTATAATTTTGTTTCATGTGAACATAGAGAATCTCTAGCCAAGATCAGAAGTCTTACAACTAATCAGATTCCAACAACATTTCACTTTGAAGCTCTAACAAAGCTTGAGAAAGTTGAGGAGTCATCTTGCAGAAGATGTTGCGGTTTTCCTTGTTCAACCAGAATTCCACGATCTAGAATAAGGATGCTGTCCATATCCAGAACTGTGGAGATGCGGTGAGCAATGGTAATGACAGTTACTCCTTTGCACTCGCTCGATATAGCATCGTGCAGTAGAGAAGCTGTGTGAACATCAATGTTAGCGGTACA
This sequence comes from Lepidium aucheri, assembly GCA_900406435.1. NCBI lineage: Eukaryota > Viridiplantae > Streptophyta > Magnoliopsida > Brassicales > Brassicaceae > Lepidium > Lepidium aucheri. Next base: position 21,426 of record OVBA01000979.1, on the reverse strand, counting down.
TTCATCAAGGCATAGGATCTTAGATGACTTGAGTAGAGCTCGGGCAAGGCACAGAAGCTGTCTCTGCCCAACAGAAAAGGAACATCCAGATTCCTTTACATTGGAATCTAACCCTCCTGCAGTTTCTACCTCTGCCTTAACTTTACACTTCTCTAGTATCTCCCAGATTCTCCAATCCTCACTCAACCCAAGAGGATCAAGGTTATCCCTACATGAACCGAAACTTTAATCACGAAAACTGCAAGCAAAATTCTGGCTATTGGATGCAATATGAGTGAAGTGGTCGTCACCTCAATGATCCTTGAAACAGAAAAGGGCTCTGAGGAACAACAGCAAGGCGAGAACGAAGCTCTCTAATTGGAAGATGGTTTATGTTAATTCCATCCACTCTTATCTCACCACTACAAACAGGAGTGAGCCGGAAAAGTGCATTTAAGATCGAAGACTTTCCGGCACCAGTTCTTCCAATTACTCCTACCTAGTAGATGGAAATATATCAAACTTGTTCTTTCATCAGACAGAAGAAACTCAATCTGTTTACAGAGTGCTCAGTGATAGACATACCTGCATTCCTCCTTGAATTGTAAAAGAAATGTCATTGAGCGCCGGAGGCAGGGTTGAGATGTATCTCATTGTAACATTGTGAAACTCAACAAATCCTTGAACCGGCCACTTACCACTGAGAGATTGGCAACCAGAAACTTCTTCTTGAGGCACATCCATGTACTATTCACACAGCAGAGAGCATGATTCATGTATTTAGTAAGGCTAACATAAGAAAATCACTTTAATTAATCAGAATCATTACCTGGAGAACCCTTTCAACAGACACTATTTCCTTCTCGGTTTCAGTAAAACTTGTTAAGAAGCTTCCTAACAGAGAAACTAATGGAGCTGCATATGAGAGTGCTAATCCCACCTGTGAATCAAATTATATTTTTCAAGCTTCCACTTTCTTTGAAGTTTATGAAAACTGCAATTCCTTACCAATCCAGGTGTACCAAAACTGATTGGAAACTTTCCTTGGGAGCCAATAACAGCCATTACAGCAACAAATAAGACAATCATTGCTCCTAACAACTGCACCAATTTTCCCAATTGATCAGTGCCTTTTAAAGATTTTCATACTCATTTATTGCAGAACACGAAAAATCAACTATTGTCTAAGGATAGCTACTCATTAAAATGACAGATGTGTTACCTGAAGACGCAAAGAGAGCCACAAGCTTGCAATTATCTCTGAGTAAGAAGTCCTTTGGTATAACGTCAAGTGCTCGATAAATCTAGCTACGAAATGCTCCTGTCATGATAAATTAGATCGGAATTGGCATACAGGTTTTGTTTGCATTAATGGATAAGCAAAACCTGACATTCATTCAATGAAAACGACTGAAAGTTACACAATCAATCATAAGAACAACTCTCCTCTAGAAGCAGAACCAAAAGTACCTCAGACTTAAAAGCCCTGATGGTTGTGGATCCATCAAGTGTCTCTGTGAAGGATGCATAGATTGGTGATCGTGAAACACTGTCCAACCTTCGTAGTTCCCTCGATGTTGACCTGTAGAAGAACTGTAACATTTTACAGTTTAGAAATTCTCAAGTCCTTATTCTTTTTTCTTTGAAAGAATATCAAATATGATATCAACTTTGCTAAAAGCTGTTTTATAATCAGATTAGCTAATTTGTAATTTATAACAAGAGGCAAAAGTACCTGAAGCTTGCTGTATATATACCAAAATGGCAGAAGCAGAAGCAGGAATAGAACCTGTATACATATTATACATTAATGTAACTCTTTGAGAACAAAACAGAAGTGTGATATTCAGATGTGTAAAAATAAGGAAAAGAGAGAAGAATTTGTGTAAAACCTGAACATAAGACAACACTACAACAATCCCTAACAAGCCAACAAAATTTGCTAGAAGAATGTTGAGGATAAAAGGGAGAGAGTCATCGATTGTATATAGATCAGAGGAAAACCTGAACAGAGAAACCAAACACGAGGTTAAGATGAAGAACAAGATACATGATCCAAAGTGTTTTCTTGTCTCTGACCTGTTAAGTATTCTTCCACTTGGTGTCTGATCAAAAAACTGTGTAGGTGCATCTACTAGCTTACTGATTAATGTATTATGAACACGCACTGCTGCTTTTAATCCTCCAAATGCAAACGAGAATGCCCTCACCAAGGTTAATATTGAGTTAATGATGCAAAAGATACAGAGAACCACCTGCAAGATCAGTAGAAACTCAATAACACAGAGATAGAGTTACATTTCATGGTTCTCTGACCGAATCTAGTACCAAATAAAACGTGGTTGAGTAATTTGTTACTCCTCTTCCTGTATTGTCAACCCAATATGAAAGCCACAAATCATTGCCATTACGAGAAGCTTGCATCAAAACTGCTGAAACCAATATTACTATTGTAATGAACCAACCACAAAACACAGCGTAGTTCCTGCAAAAACAGATAACGATTACTTACTTACACACAAGCAAGGAAAACAAAAGTCAAAATTAAGCAAATTGTTTACCTATAAACGATTACTTCAACTCGGCCCTCTTTTCTTTCCTCTGCTCTGACAATATCTGCAGCTTCACTAATTTCGTTTACGTTGTCTTTCTTAATAGAAACAGTTTCTTTTCTTTTGGTTAACTGATTTGGTGATGACATATCGCATTCGTTGGGTAAAGAATATGTTGGAGATATGGATTTTGGCATATCAGTTACACTTCCTGACCATTTCATTTTTCCTCTGTCCATCACAACAACTATATCTGCACAAGATATTGCCTGTCATAGTAGAAAGAGCTCGACTGTGTGAGAAAACAAAATGCGATAAGTTTCATCAAATCAATCCTTCATAATACAGGTTTTCATGTAACTACATATGTACTTGATCCCAAAAACACTGACAGATACATTACATCATGAATTCATGATCAATTTGCATTGTAAGAAAGATTTGAAACCTGAATACTGTGAGTGCACATAATGCGAGTCTTCTTGTTCAACAGAGGACCCAGAAGTGCTTTTTGCAAAATCCAACAGCCTACTTGTGAATCCACTGCACTCAGTACATCATCAAGCAGATACAATTCTGAACCATGATAAACAGCCCTGTTGATTATGCACACACAGAATTATCAGAAACACAACATTGATTCTATGCATGGTGAAAATGCATAAGCGAGAAAGCAAACCTGGCCAAAGCAAGCCGAGCTCTTTGTCCTCCAGATAGGTTTACTCCTTTATCGCCAATACATGCCATGTCACCTCCGGCCATAAGTGAAATATCCACATCTAGTGCGCAAGCACTTAGTGTGTCAAAATACCTAGTTTAACAAAGCAACAGGAAGATTAAACTTTGCTTTTCCTAGATAAAGTATATCAACAACTAGCGTTGTGCATTACATCCTATCAATGTAGAACGGAACTTTAAGTGTAAGAGCATAAATGTGCGAGTGTAGCAAGTTACTAGACCTTTTCGAGTCAAAATGCTTCCCGAATAGAATATTATCGCGAACAGTTCCAGATAAAATCCATGGGACCTATCAAATGAGTGAGGTAATTGTCCGACTTTCAAAACTGAAATCATAAAGAAAAATGAATCATAGAAAGTTTTTGATCAGTTTATAAACCTGTGGTACGTATGCGACTGACCCATTTACTTGTATTGATCCATGAACACACTGCATTTCGCCTAATAGTGAATTCAATAGAGATGTTTTGCCTGAACCAACCTGAAGTTGAAGGTAACAAAAAACAGTTCAAGAAATGGAAAGACATCCATAAGAGACACCTGATCATAATTTAATCAAACGAGAATGATACTACATATATATTAAGTAATGATAGGCTTTCTATACCTCACCGAAAACTGCAACAAACAATCCCTTTGGCACTCTTAGGCTTACATGTTTTATTGTCAAGTTATGTTCCTCTTCAATGTTACTAGACCAAATACAAGATGCATCTTCCACAAACACAGCTAAGTCTTCAGATAACACATCAGAATCTATAGAGGAATGTTTACTATGCTCCAAACAACACAAGAACTTGCTTACACGTCTTGTGGATATAAAGGCCTGTGAAAAGGTAACAAAAATGTTTAACCGAAACGGTAGATAAAGTTGCTACTTTCAGAACACAACATGGTTGAAAGATAAGCTTACATCAATGAGGCCATTGATGACCCATGGAAACGAGTTTAACGGAGAGATTAAGCTATTAAACAAAGCAAGACAAGTAAAAACCTGAAATACATATGTGTCAGGATTGTCAAGACAAGTTTATACATTCAAACCTGAAAACGATTCGAAATGTACCGTTGCTGCATCAAGTTGATGACCCATCAGTGCAAAGAGACCAAAAGTGCAAAGAGAAAAAAGAGTTGGTGTTGTTGCCCAAAAGAATACACACCAAGCATCCAAATACTTCCGCGTCTGGTAAAGCCAAACAAAGACTTAAATGTTAATATAAAACAATTGGGGGTAGATAGAATATCAGTTACAGCTTCAATAGGGAAAAGGAGGGATATGCAAATGAAACCGCTAAGTGAGTCACTTCGGTGGCTCTTGTTTCTTTTAGCCAATTAGCAAACCAATTATCCCAGCCATACATTTTGAGTGTGCGAATGTTTGTCAGAAGTTCTCCAGTCATTCTTATCCTGAATGATAACACAACTTTTACAACTTAAGATATTACTACTCGAATCCCTTATAGGATCAGACTTGAGAAACTTATCAGTGAGACAGAACTTAAACATTGTCCTAAAAAGAAACAGAATAGAGAAACACTGAAAATCATACCTCTCATCTTTAAGCTTCATCATTTTCTCGGTTGCAGACGCAATCAGCACAGATATCCATTTATTGACTGAAACAAAAGAGGTTTGAGAAAAGGGGCCACTATAGATTTTAGGAACTGTAATTTAAGCTCATACCTGGTATCAGCAAGATGGTAATTGCAAGTCCAGACAGAAAAGCAAAATTGACTTGGGTATACAAAAGATACAAAGCTATACCAATTTGCAAAGGCAAGCTGAGAAAAGAATGTTTGAATGGAATTAAAGAGTAAGCTATTCTGTTTATATTTGATATCAGAAACACATTCATTGGTCACAGGCAGATATTGTTACCTCCACATGTCATGCAAACTATTGCACAAATTGACAATGCGGTCAGCATCTACCGACATAAATGTTTGAATCTCTCCCTCAGAAAATCCTAACCGGTTCGCCGTATTCACCCACAAACACTGCATACCATAATATTTTCTTAAACAAATCATCCTTTTTAACCAATGAATCAAAATATCTGATACACTAAGTAACTAGCTATCATATAAAATCCTCAATATGAGCTCTCAGTATGTAGTTATGGCTAGAAGATTTTGTTACACTGATATCGAACACTTTCTGAAGTAAAGCAAAGAATTCCTAAAACAATACTTTATATACAAAACCTCTTGTTTGATACCTAGTTCACTTCAGAATGGTTACTTTCAAGAGTTTTAAGGAACCAGTTTTCATTCACGACATCAGTTTTCACTTTTCACATGCTTTACCTTTCTGTAAATGACACTCATAATACTGGATCGTAGCTTCAGTTTAAGCTTTGAAAGACGACATGTGTATTGTGTATCAAGAAAGGACCTACAAGACAGAAAGCATATATTAGAATTGCCTATTAAATATGGCTACACTTTGATTATACGGCTAAGCACTATAATTACTTAAAGATAGACGTTAGGCCCAAGAGGATAGCAAGTGTATAGCCAAATGAATTTCCTGAACCTGTTCAATATGACTTTGTGTCAGTGATTTTATTAGTAATCATATATGTATCAAATCCTGACAAAGAATCTGGACCTGTTTCTAGATACTTGATAAGTCTATTGAGAAATAAAGGGCCTGCAAAGCCAATGCAATCATTGAACACCTGAAAAATTTATGTTATTCAGTAGCAATGTTAAAAAGGATTGCCAAAAGAAAGTCAAATAAGCAAATGTACCTTCAGTAGTCCAAGACGAAAATATGGCCACCCATATACACCATAAATTGACCAAATTAGTGATGGATTTGAGCTATTATTGCACTCTTGAAGTTGCCAACATCTCAGTAAATTCTCACAGCATGTAGAAGGATCCATATCAGGTGGGAGTGGAAGTAGATTTTCAAATTCTAGCTGCTTCATTGATCCATGTTTCATTACTGAATCGATATATCCAAAAGTGAACAAATCCCACCAGCTTCCAGTTTTCTCCTTCAAAAAAGAATAAATATGTTGGCTTAAACTACTCTGTAAAACAAGAGTAGTTACTTAAGAGAAAGACGATTAGCCGTACAATGCGCCTTTGATCATAACCTTCCTCAATAAGTGGATCTTCCAAAGAACTACAAGGAGGAAGAGACTTGAGAAGAAAAAGAAAAGGTAAACATACTAAAGAAGAGAATCATAACAAGCATATACCTGATCTTTAAAGGTGTCTTCTTTATTCTAAGGACGTTAATAGAGATACCGAAAACAATGTCCAACATGATGAGGCAAATCTTCTGTTCACCAACAATGGTTTGTGAGTCTTTTTTTCACTCAAATGATAGCTATTGTGACAGATTCACAAAGACAATCTGAATTACCTGTAAAGAGAAAATCATGGTGAGATTCATGGCCTCTGTTAGGAATCTAAGAATCCACCAGAAACATAGGATTCGGCTAGTGAAAACGCAACAAGCACATGCAAACTTCGATGAGAGCATGACCACAGTCTGGAAAAGTAAAAAACAACCTTAAGGACAGAAACAAAGAGGAAGACAAAGAAGGAGATTCTTATTTGATTACAAGAAGCTTACCCACATTGCGAAACGAGATAAAAGGAGAAAACAAAGCATTAATTCTCTCCTACACTTTGTTCTCACAAGAACCACCAAGTCCACGCAAGACAAACATGCTACAAGTGCAGGTATTACATACAACACACTCTTCTCAATGTAGCTTTTCTGATCAACAAGACCATAAGAGAATATATCATTTGTTTCATCACCAAAAACCAGACCAAACATTACTTAGACTTACTTACTGACTTACCTGTCTGGTACACCTATCATTCCTTCTCGTTACTGTGACTATGAGAATCAGAAGAAGAGTAACTACATTTGCTCCCAATCCTAAAACTGTAATCATGAATTAAGGAATCCGAAACCTTGTGCATTCAGTGTCTCTATATTAAACATTTTCCTGTAAACGCAATAAACTCAAAGGAAGGATATAATTCGCCTAAACGTTCCACGTTTACATCCATGTTAAGCAGCTGAAACCAAGACGATAGATATCTCATCATCAAACGACTCATAGAGAAGAAAAGAATAGTAAAACAAAAACTCTACTTACAGTGAAATTGGTGAGAGTTATAGCCATGGATTCTCTAGGTCCCAAACCCTTAATATATTAGCAGAGGAGTTTTAATTTATTCATTTATAATCAAATTAGAAATTCCAATAATTTGTTTAATACCTTTTTATATGTACAACAAGTGTGATATAAAGCTGCAATCTTTAGTGACCATGATAAAAAGTTAAAGTTAAGTTGGAATGGTCCATTGATTTTAATAATCACTTTAGCTGAGATCAGTTTACATGTATACATGCGTGACTTTCATCATTTTTAGATGATGACGTGGAGGCCACTCATCTCTTCTATTTCCACCCAAGTGTCTTACTCAATTTCACTTTTTCCATAATTATATCCATAACCTTTTAAGAAAGGATTTGCTCAAACTCAAGTTTTGGTAAGAAAAATTCTCTTTATATAGGACAAAATCACATGGAGTCATCAGAATCTTCTGATTCACTTCTCTCAGGATCAACTTCTATTGGATTACTAGTGCCTGTCTCAGGAGCTTCAGGCTTTTCAATAGGTGTAGATGAAGAAGCAGATACTTTCTTATTTTCATTACGAGCATTCTCGTTCGCAGCTGTTTCCTCTTGTTCATTTACCTACACCAATAAAGATGTTTAAATAAAATGAAGATACTAAATCCGAGAAGCAGATTATGGTCACATCATGTATTGAAATCAAAGTAAGCTTACGTTTTCTATTGTTCCGCCACTCAAGATATTTAACAAATCCTTCTCAACACGTTGGACAAGCTCCGGCTACAAAATTATGGCAATCAATATGTTAAGTCAACAGAACAAATTATCAAGATTCACTCACAACTTTCAGACTTGATGACTGATGGACATTACATTAAGGTCAGGTTCTCGACGAAATCTTCTCTTCCGAGCATCCTTCATTGGAGGAGTTAAACCATGTCTGTATTCAACTGTATTAGGTGCAGGATCACCAGGCTCCCTAACCATGATCATCTGTATGCCATTCATATTGCTTATAAGTCAAAATTTACAAAGTGTAAAGCATACAAGTATGGATGAAGTGAGCTGATTTAACCTGTCCAATATCGGCAGTTTTGACTAATGCACAATCATCATAAGTTTTAAAAGACTCAACAACAGCAGGAAGATCAAGCAGGGAAGCCGGAAACTCTTCGTTTCCAATCACAAATGTTCCACTTCTTCCATCCTCTGAAAATTCAATTCACATCAAATTCTGAATGTCAAGTTAGACAATTCAAATAGATTTTCTAGACAAACTTTAGTTCTTAATCAGATTCAAGAACAATGCAACAAGAATGTATTAAGGCTTCTATGAAAAAATCTTTACTTTACAATATTAAGTTTCTATAGGAGACAATGCACATCACGATGATCCTCAATGAGATTCAAACAACATTCATATACTCATCAAGTGACAAAAGAAGCAAACTTTCAGTACAGACTACAAATATTTCAATCCGTGGAACAATCAGAAATTATTATCATTGATTGCAAAATAATAATTTCTGATCAATTTAAGAAAAAAAGATGAAACTTTTAGGCTAATGTGCCAAAAAACGACAAACCCTTGATTTCGTACCTTGAAAACACAAATCCAATGGGATTTCTTCGGAAGTAGAAGCTTCCTCGCTGAGAAGGCGATCAATTCGCTCTGAAACAGACGGTGGAACCCTAAGTATGAACTGCTCTTCCATTAAATGTATCAACGGCTTCTCTAAAGCGTTATTGTCTGAGCTCAATTACAATTTTCTCCACCGATTGACTTTTGTATGCTCACTAACTCTCTATTGTCGCAAGTTATCAAAGAACAATATGATGGGGGGAGGTTAAACTCGTGCTCAACAGCCTATACTGGCTCAAGAGGTCACAATGTAAGCCCAGTCAGAGGTAAAGCCGTAGCATTTGCCCAAGTCTTAAAAGAAGCAGGAGTCGAGCCAGATAAGAAATAGGAGCCTGAGCCCAAGCTCTAGAAATCACAAGAAACTTAGAAGGTGTTATTGCACTAGCGAGTAACCAAACTCAGTTATATCAGCTAATTTGTTTCAAATTGATCCTCAAAACCCAAATTCTTAATGAAAAAACTCATGAACAAGAACAGCAATCTGTAAATACATTTCATTGGTATGTATGTGGATTAGAATATCACATAACCACACAAACCCACTAATAATCTAATTTTTCTAAACACGAAGGGAACGAACATCTTCCGAGACATAAATCGATATCCAGGTAAGACCGTAAGATGGGGGATCCATTATTAGGGTTTCCACTCAATTCAACCATTTCACCAACTGAGTTTCAATAACTATACATCACACTGTAAATTTCGATTCCTAAATTCTAAGAATTTACGATTATATCCCAAAAAATCTAGCTCCTAACAGGTTTATCGATCTATGTACCCAATTCCAAGGGCTACACAAAGATTGGAAAATAAATAATAAAGAAAAAACTTACAATAAGATTTGAGAGCAGCAAGAGGAAGATCGAAGAAGCTTGTTCGGTTGAGAGGAATCAATAGAGAGGATGAGAAAATTTGAGAGAGAGAGACTGAGAGTGAGAAAGCGTCGTAAAACGAGGAAGACGAAGCACGCAAAATGATAAACTTGCGGTGCCGATAACAGAGATCCCCAGATAACAGAGATCACCAAATTGTGAGAAGAGAGAAGTTAAGAAGAAACAAAATGGCTAGAAGACTTGGATTGGTTTAGAGGATCTCAGCATGAGGAGAGACTCGCGTTCGAACAGAGGGTTCCGTTGAAAGACGTTATGCCGTTTCTATTTTCCTTCGTTGACCAAAACAAAGGACTTGCTACTCAATACAGAAACTTTAGGGAAAAAGATAATACTTTAAAAAAATTTTGGGGTTAAATTGTAAAAGTAAATAACAAATATAAAGGAACCCTAATAAGAAGCTTATTCTATTCTAGATCAAAAGTGGGTTAGGGTTGGAAGTATCGCTTCTCCGTCGTTCGTCACCATCGAATTTTGTTCACCGGTAAATATTTCCGGTGATATTTTGATCTTTCTCGTAAAACCCTTTTCTTCGTGTGTATCTTTCTGTTGATCTCTATATATTCCCGGTGATAAATTTCTCATGTATTTTCTGATCTGTTTGTGTTGATTGACTGATAGATAGATTGAAGCTTGTCACAATGAGGGGAAGGAGCTATACTCCGTCACCACCAAGGGGTTATGAGAGGAGAGGTCGAAGCCCAGTCTCTAGAGGTCGATATGGAGGTCGTAGCAGAGACCTACCAACCAGTCTCTTGGTCCGTAATCTACGCCATGATTGCAGGTACATACTTGATTTTATCCCAGTCATTTTCACTTGAGCATCTATTGGCATTGGCTCTGATATGTAGTGTGAATATTTTCAGATATGTAATGTATGTTATCTCGAGAACTTTGTTTGGTTTGGCGAACGCTTGTTTAGTGTGTTTAGTTGTATATTTAGGGGTTCTAGAAAACTATAGTTGTTTGTAGTTAAATCTAATTCCAATTTGTCTTTATTTCCTGTCTCTTTTTAGCAAATTTTAGACTCTTCTTACATCTCATCTTTTTCTACAGGCAAGAAGATCTGAGGAGGTCGTTTGAGCAGTTTGGTCCTCTCAAGGACATATACTTGCCAAGGGATTATTATACTGGGTGAGTATGTTTATTTGACTGGATATCTAGTGTTAACTATTAAACACTAGAATTTTTTTTGTTTTCTTTAGATAATATCGTTTTTTTTCCTTTTTTATTAAGATTGTTTTTCATTCTTTCATATCTGTGTGTCTCCTCATTGATAAGTTTCCGTAATTGCACTTATTTCCTATGTCAGTGTAGCCTCCTTTTTTGCATATTTTGTGTGAGTTAGATCTTCATTTGAGGTTGTACACCATTGAAAAGGGTTTGGATTAGGAAATTTCAATTTAGTAATAAGTACCTGTTGAGACTCATACTTTTTAGTCATTTAAGAAGAAGGATACAGTGTTGATATGTTGCATGTGTGAACACACTATTAGTGTGGTAATTAAAGTTGATGAGGTTTAGCAGTGAATCTAAAGAATTGAAGACATCAAAGAAGTAAGTAGAGTTCTTATGAAGATGTTCTATATGGTAGTGAAGAGTTGAAGTGAAGTTGGGTTTGTATTCAATTTGAAGATGAATCAAGTCTTCAAGAAGTCATCTTTTTACTGACACTTGCAAGACTAGCAGGCAAGTGTGTGCTTTTTATTCATGTTCTCTGGTATCTTCTGTTGCAGGGGATCACATTGCGAATTGTCCTTCCACAGGCTTGTTGTATGGTGTTACTTCTTTTCATTTTGTATGTTTCACTTCTAGTCTGAGATGTTTTTGGTTCCTTTTGTCAAATGCAGAGAACCACGAGGCTTTGGGTTTGTTCAATTTGTGGACCCTGCTGATGCGGCTGATGCAAAACATCACATGGATGGTTATCTTCTTCTAGGCCGTGAATTGACTGTCTTGTTTGCAGAAGAGAACAGGAAGAAACCAACCGAAATGAGAGCAAGGGAGCGTGGTGGAGTAAGGTGCGTGGCTCTTTCACTTTTTTTGAAATTTTCTGTTTATCAGCAAATTTTGACAAGTCTTTAAGGTGATTAGATGGCAAAACCTTAATCCTTAACATTTTTTGTGTAGGAGCAGCAGATTTCGGGATAGAAGACGTACTCCCCCTCGGTACTATTCTCGCTCTCGTTCTCCTCTCCATCGACGTGGTAGATCTCGGTCACGAAGCAGTGACTATTATTCTCCTTCCCCTAGAAGACATTACCCAAGGTTTATACGTGTCTCTGTCTGAGCTGAATAACAATTTTCTCCACCAAGTGACTTTTGTTGTGTGCTCACTAACTCTCTATTGTCGCAGGTCTGTCTCGCCGAGGGATGATCGTTATGATAGACGGAGGTCATACTCGCGTTCACCAGCCTATAATGGCTCAAGGGGTCACAGTGTAAGCCCCAGCCCAAGACGAAGCATTAGCCAAAGCCCAAGAAGCAGGAGCCCGAGCCCGAGCCCGAGAAGAAATGGTAGTTTGAGTCCTAGAAGAAGCAGGAGCCCGAGGAGAAGCAGAAGCTACACTCCTCAACCAGCCAAAAGCAGGAGCCAGAGCACGCATGGGGATCAGTATGAAGAAGACCGTTCACCAGGCCAGTGATTAATTCTTCACCCTGTTGCTACTCTTAGATTATGGTTCTATCGCATTCTATTATCCTAAGAAAATTTACTGAAAAGATGAGAATTTTATGTAGGAATGAATTCTGGCTTTTTATGTTTGTTTCATGGATCATCGTAGTGTTACTATAACTTCTTTTATGATATAATCTAAGGTCGTCATGAATATTGCGACATGTGGAATTCAGAATTTGGAGCTTTAGGTTTCACAAACAGATTGTGAACTCTAATGGATATTCAGAGTTATCTTTTCTATACATTCTAAACAATTTAAAACTAAAAAGCCATTTATGAGGGTAAAACAATATTATTATATCTGATTTTTTATAACTTTTTCTCATAACTCTAGATGCATTCAACAACACATATCAGAACAACACACAAGCACACAGACACCCATATATCTCTAATGATAAATACTCGTACAATGGAACACAAACAAATTTGTAAACCAAAATGAAAGGGAAAACTCAATATTTAGGTAGAGAACATTCCTTTGGGAGCTTGTTATTGAACCTTCCATAATCTTGACAATAATCATAAATCAGATGATACTTCCTAACCCATTTAAACCATCTCTTTTGCACTCTTGTCAAAGAACCAAACTCATTCTTGTTCCACCAGTTTTCATTGCTCTCTCCATTACACAATCTTAGGTTGTCTTTCAAAACACAAGCATCTATCTTGTAATCCCCAAATGATGCCACAAACGGACCCTTTGACCAATCAATCTTGTCACGACCACCTCGTGTTGCCCAACTCTCACCGTTCCATAAACTCGCTTGTACACTCATAGGTTGTACCCTTGGGTAAGCTACGCCTCTATCTGCGTGGTTTCGATACAATCTTATTGGAATTTGATCCACCATAAATCTGAAAACCAGCATTCTTAAGCATCTTGAAGTAGGTTATGAAAGAGGATTCTGGTTGAGAAAACTTACACAATTTGGTGAATGTTCCATAAGATAGAGTAAGTGTGAAAGTTCTTGGTTGGATCAAACCAAAGATGGATCCTTTCTTCGCGGTTATCTAATCCATCAGCATAGACATTTGTTTGGAGAATGTAAGGCTGTCCATTAACGTTTCCCAATAATTCAAAATCAATCTCATCTCGGTTTGATTGATCTGAAGTCATCTGCAGAATCATGGAAATTATGATCAGATTCATTCAAGTCCATTTATAGATGAAAAAGATAGAACATTTCTTACATAAAAAGCAACAACTGTTCCTTGAGAACTTCCAGGAATGAGTTTAATCTTCATGTCTATTTTCCCAAACAAGAACTTTTGGTTGGAAGCAAAAGAAGCTCCTAATATACATTAATCAAAAAAACATTAATTTTGTGATGACAAATTATTGACTTCCAACTCAAAATCAGTTAACAATGAGTGGATTGATCCTTATATCATATATTAAATTAGAATGATATCAACTTTCGATGTAGAATATTAAAAACATTATTATAAAATAAACCGATCGAGAAGAAATTGTGACGTTAATACGAAAAATATGATACATACCAGATTCTTGATCGAGCATAAGGGTTCTCGATCGACCATCATTGGAAGTGTTAACGTGATTTGGAGACCATGTCACAAAAAAGTCTTTGTTAAAGTCTCCAGATGAAATAAAGGAAGCTTTTGAGACCCATAATTGCAAACTTGAGAAGAAGAAACCTATAAAAATTACTAATGCTTTTGAGCATTTTATAAGAGACATTGATTTAGACATGTGATCATTGATAATTCATTAATTCATCATTATATATACATGCTGTATTGCATGAAAAATGTTTAAAGTAATTTGTGTACCAATACAAAGAATATCTTTGAAGAGAAGCAAAGAGAATAATTCATACTTACGTAGGAATGTTTTTTGTTTTCTTTTTCAAAACGTAAGAATATTGTTGCTCTTGTTTGCTTCCTTTTGTATTTTTTCATATGATTTGATTTAATAAGCAAAAGTGGAAAAAAAAAGGATTGTTGTCCTATATATACCTTTTGAATTTAAAATTGTTCACAATATTCGTTTTCAAAACTTTGTCAAAAATATATCTTTTTGGGAGATATTATCTCGTGGACAGAAATTCGTCTCCGATAGACATATATAACGAATTATTCACTATATATGTCCATCGGAGACAAATATGTGTCCACGGAAGACAAAAATGTTGATAATGTCTCCAAAAGATATATTTCTGACAAAATTTTGAAAATGTATATTGTGGACTATTTTAAATTCAAAAGATATATAGGAAACATTTTTCTCATATTCTCATATATATAAAAAATCAAAGTCGGAGAGAAAAAAAATATTCCTAAAAACTAAGTCCTAGATCAGGAAGCGAAAGATTCAACTACAATAAAAAACTAAGAAATATATCTAAGAAAAAAAATCGAAACAGAACAGACCCAAACTGATGAAGAAGTCTTCACCAGACGTTATTATTATATGTATGTTGTATTTGATATAGTGAATATTGTAGATTACAAGTCACAAACAAAGTACAAATGATCTCCATGAGACTTTCATTTAGGTTTGCTTAGTTTGTTACTTTCATTAGAACTTTTTCTTATCAAGTAAATCTTTTTAAGAACTTATTTAATCCATTCACGTAAAAGGTTAAAGCAAAAAACTCTAATTTAATTGATTCACAAAAAAAATAAGATTTTACGTCTATATTGTTAAAAGAGATATTTTTGATGTGTTGAAAAGTGACAAAAATCTCTAAAAGGTTTAGTGATAGATTGTTGAAGATGTTTTTTTTTTTATCTCTTTGTAGAGTATTTATCAAGCTATTGTTTATCTATCTATTGTTTTGTTTAAAATTCTTCATTTAGTTGTTATTGGATGATATTTCATGATTTATAGTTAAGATTTGTAAAAATAACCAAAAAAATTTGGCAAACAAAAGTTGTGTTAGTAAAGTCTTATGAAAGTTGAGATTTTAGGATAATCAAAATAATGTAACACAAAAAATCACCAATATCAAAAATTTCATCAATTCTTTATATTAATACAGTATTTAAACTGATGCAAAAAGATTACCAAAACTGAGTCATCGAAGAGTTGCAGTTCAAATTTGCAACATATATATTATACGGCAAAACTCTTATCAAGCCTCACCTCTTCTTTCAAATGTGGTTTGAAACTGATCATGAGATATATCATCTTCTTTACCTTGATTATTTTCTTCTTACATCTAATAGTAATCATCAAGTTATAAAAGTATTATACATACGAAATTTATTGTTAGCTCACTCACCACAGCCCAACTACAAAAGTCAACAAACCAAAACCCACTAACAATTAACTCTGCAATTAGGTCCATAAAAACTTTAAAAGGAAAAATTGCAGAGATCGTACATCAATATGCAAAACCTACAACAACACCAATTTCAGCTTCAAAGACTGAATCTTCGAACGTTAGAGATAACCACATCGTTACCCACAACAAATTCTCACTTTTGTCACACTAATTTTACTCTTGTTTTTACCTCAGTTAATTCTAGAACTCTCCTTCTATCTCTATAAGAGAAAACTCTGTGTAATCGATTCATCAAGTTGAGATTCATTAAGTCTTTTTTCAAACCTTTCTCTGTTTCTCTCTATCTCTTTCATTTATAAGCTGTTTTGTAAAATATTATAAAATGATAAATGAATATACCTAAAAGTTTGGCTGTTCATCTTTTCTATTTCTTGCTCTGGTTCTTCAACTTTTCTTTCTCAAACTATTCTATATCCTATCTAATATTTTCTTTATTTGTATTGTTATCTTAAGAATATGATCTATTTTTGGGATGAAGTCATTTCATCTGTAGCGTGATTTTCTTTATCTTTCACCAAACATTGTATCCAATCTATTTTTTTTAGCAAATCAAACGATCACAAATTAAATGTGATTCCATTCATTTAAGATCTGTTGAGGCTTTTGCTAGATATAAAAGTTTCTCCTGTAAAACCTCTAAGTTTAGCAATGAACATGTGTCAAAATAGATATAATGTGCTTAAGAAACTGACTTTTTATTTTTCTTTGTAATTAATAAAAAAAATTTGAAGAAGAAAATTATTTTCTGTTTCTAGTAAATTAATCGCTCGTATCATATATTAATTGTGGCATGAATGTAGTTTGTTGTTTAATTTAAGATATTAATATATCATTTTAAAAACTTTTTGTCTATATTTAGAAAACTGATATAAAAATGATGAGAAAAACTGATTAAAAATAAATTAAGTAAACAAATTTTTTTATTATAGGAATAAATTATCACATGATATATCGTAAGTTTTGACTGTTATAATAAAAAAGCAAGTGTATATTTTTAGACTTATGAAATTTTAAAAAATGTATGAATATATGAAAGTTTTTGAAAATAGTATTCTTTGCAGTTAAGATTTTAAATAATCAAAAGTTTTTGGTGAACATAATATACTTATAATATATTATGAAATTTAGGATTTAACGATAATCAAAATGAGGCCGCACAGAAAATGCACCAATATCAATATTTTCATTACTTTTCATAACAAAAAGTTCACAATTTAATGAATTAGTTTATGTCTTTAAATATTTGAATTCTTTTGATAGCATCAATTAGTCACCTTTTCAATTTTGATAATCAACAAACTAAATTCTTGTGAATATATTTCGTTAATTACAATCTGAATTTAAAAAGTGTTGGAAATTGTGGCAAAAAATGAATAAAATTAAATATTCAATTCGATTGTCATTTTTGTACTTCCTAAATAGTATAAGTAAGATAAATTACATGACTTAGAAACAATTTAATAATAACTAAAAACCGTTTACTTGGGTAAAAAAAATTGTATAATCTGAATTTTTTAAACGTAACAACAAAATATAAGCATTCAACAGCACATACATCACAGACATATATATATATATATGTATATACATCAGAGACATATATATATATATGATCAAGTATTTATTTGAATTTTGAAAACCAACTATTTCTAATAACATAATACAATGAAACAAGGTAAATTTATAAAAAAAATTTTATTAAATGTGAAACATTACATTCAATCTCAAAAATCTTTAAAAAGTTAGGTAAATATAAAAGAGATGTGTTAGTAAGTTGACATTTACTAAACCGACAATGTAAAACAACTAATTTTCATTGAGCTATAGAAATTAACCAAATTTATAAAATTAGTTTATTTTTACTGATGGGCTGTAAGAACTGCTAGCCAAACTTTAGATTATAAAAGGCATGCTTATATAAGCTCTATTTCTAATGATTTATTGTATTGTTTTTATTTATTTTAATGTGATTTCTTCATTTAAATCATATATATATATATATATATATATATATTATTTTAGATTTGATATATTCGTTATTATAATTTAAAATTTTTGTTAATAGCGATGAAGACCTTTCTATAATAACTACAATTCTACAAAGATTACAAACTATCATGATAGGTAATACTTCTTTTCTTACTCAGGTAACGGTTTTTCTTCTCACACTTCTTTCTTTTTTCTCACGCTTCTTCATGTCACACTTCTCAAGCTTCTGCAATTCATGCTTTTTCACTCAGGTCACACTTATTCTCATGTCAAGCTTCTTCTTCTCACTCAGGTAATATTCTCTTCTCTTCTCTACTTCTGTTTTCACTCACGCTTCTTCTTTTCTCTTGTTTGATTAATTGATTCTCTTCTATTCTTCTCAGGTCACACTTTTTCTTCTCACACGACTTCTCACTCAGGTAACATTTCTTCTTTTTCTTTTTTCTTCCCATGCTTTGCAGTTCATGCCTTCTCACTCAGGTCACGCTTCTTCTCTACTGCTTTTGCCAAAAAGAAAAAATTTTATAAATTAGATACACTTGACTTGAAGTAGATACACTTGGCTTGACTCATTGTTTGGTTGTGATAAGAAGAGAGTATCTCTTACCACATATATGGACAGCTCCTACTACTTCATGGAGTGACATGATGGTGATAGCTCATTGGATTAATGCTAATTGGGTGTTACAAAAAAGGATCATAAGCTTCAGACCGGTCACAGACCATAAGGGAGAAACCATTGATGAACAACTTAGTGAGTGTCTAGAAGATTAGGGAATTGCAAGTATATTTATAGTGAAAGTTGATAATGCCAAAGCGAATGATAAAGCATTGAAGTTGTTGACAGATGCTTTGAGGCTAAAGAGTACTTTGTCATTAGTTAGAGATGGTGAACATTTACATATTCTTTGTTGTGCTCATATCTTGAACCTGATTGTGAGAGATGGTTTAGCTTCAGTGAATGAGAGTGTAGTTTCCATTAGGAATACTATAAAGTATGTAAGATCATCGATCCTAAGGCTGGAATCATTTCAATGTCGGGTTTTGTCAGGGAATGTAAGTAGAGGGAGTGTTACAAATGATTGCATTACAAGGTAGAATTCGACATACCTTATGCTGACATCTGCTCTGAAATTCAGAGGTGCATTTGAGAAATTGTTTGCAGAAGACAAACTTTACAATGAGTATTTCAAGGAGATAGATGAAGATGAAGAAAAATGGGTTGGTCCTCCAGTTTCTAGTAGTTGGATGAAATTCAGAGGTTGGTGAAGTTTATCAGATTATTTTTTTCCTGCACTTTGGCATTTTCAGCATCTAAGACAATGACATCTTCACTGTGCTACAATGAGATAGCATCATAGAGCAACATCTTATTTCATTTAGCTCCCACAATGATGAGGTACTAAGGACACAATCATTAGGCATGAGAGTTAAGTTTGAGAACTATTGGGATGGACTTCTCTCAGCATGAACCCATTAATTATCATTGCAAGTGTTTTTGACCCAAGGAATAAGATGCAGTTTGCATATAATTGCTTTGATAAGCTCTATGGTAAAGACAGTGAGGAGAGTAAGCATCTAAGATTCTCAATCAAGGCAACAATGAAGAATCTATATGAAGAGTATGTCTCTAAGCTAAGCACTTCTTCTCAAGCTGGTTCCAAGAGTGATAAGAGCAATTCTGAACAAGGAAGTCTTTTGCTTTTTGATTTGTTTGATGATGGGTATGATAGGGATGCTTTGTATCAAGAGATGGATAATGAGGAAGCTGGTAGTGAGTTAGATATTTACTTGATGGAGAAAATTGTGCCACGTAAGAAAAATCTCTTGGAAATAGATTATGACGTGCTAGCATGGTGGAAGCGTAACAATGTGAAGTTTCTTATATTATCTGAGTCTTCTAAGGATGTGATTGCCATTCAAGTGTCTTCAGTTGCTTATGAGTCCGCATTCAGCATAAGTGGGAGAATTTTGGATCCTCACAGAAGTTGCTTAGCACCACATATGATTGAAGCTTTGCTTTGTTTACAACCGTGGCTAAGAAACACAATAGATGCAGAAAAGATTGCAAACTTGGCTGAAATGATTGAAAAATTGGAGTTCCATGACTTATTAGGTAATCAACTACATCTGTTTTTACATTGTCTTATTCAATTCATGCATGTTTCATATGTGTTTAAGTATGGACAGAATCAAACTTATGAGTACTTATTATTTGTGTAGCTTTTTCTTCTTTGGAACAGCCTCAAGCTAATGTTGAGCTGCTGGTAGAATTATAAACTCAAGCTGCAAAATCGAGAAACTATCTTTTTATCTCTCTTTCACAATTTCCAGACTTGAACTAATTTGTCATTTAACTTATTTGTCGTGAATCTTTTATTTTTATGCTATAAAGTATAAACCTTGAAGTTATAAACATGTGTGGAATCTTAATTGTTGTTGATATGTCATTTTTGGCTTATTTTAATGAATTTTTAGTCACTAGAACACGTGAAATCGGATTCAGCAAAAAAAAAAGGGTTAAATCGGATCTGTTCAGATGAAGTATTTCTGACCCAAAATATCCGATACCCAAACCGACCCGATTAAAAATACAATTCGATTATTTTCGGACCAGTTTCAAAAATCCATAATTACCCATAACCTGAGGTAACCAACTCGTAATACCCGAACTCGCAGGACTAGGTTCTAGTAACAGTTTGGCTTTGTTCTCGTCCGTAATGAGTGATCCATAAGTTGTTTTATATGCTTAGTCTCATGTCATTTCTTCTAATTGATTCACATAAATTTGTCTTTTCTATTTTACTGTTTTGCTTACGTTTAAGACTTTGCGTCACACATGTGAATATATATTCATAAATTTAGTTATAAGCAAGGGGCGAAGAGAAAGATAAATACATGAAAGTGAAACATTATTAAGAGACTATTCTTCATGACTTTACTTATTTATTTATTTTAAATAATTGATGAGTTTATATACATTCTTAATGTAATACCCCGGGTCGAGAACAGGTGGCCCAGTGGTGTTGCCACTTTATAAATCCTCAAGGCACCAGGGATCGAACCCCCTACCTGCAGTATAAGGAGGGGAACTAAAAGCCACTAGGCTAGTTGACAAAAAAAATAAATATAATACCCCGGTTTCCGGAAATATGATATTTGGTGGCGGAGAGGTTTAAAAGAATTGATTTGGCCACCTATGTCACCAAAGTGCACTTATTTTTTCGGTCACTTGTCTAGAAAAAACTCCAGAGTTAAGCATGCTTGAGCTGGAGTAGTCAAATGATGGGTGACCTTCCGGGAAGTGATTTTCGGAATCGTGTAAGTGAGGACAAAACACAGGGAAAGATCATGTGGTGATTTGTAAGGTCGGTAAACAAGTCTTTAAAGTCTCCCGGACGTAGTGTACCAACTTGTCGACCGGTAAGGTGGACCCACATGCCCAAAGAGGACGTGGGGCCCATTAAGGTGGTAGTCAGGGCGTTACAAGTGGTATCAGAGCCGAACCCAGACGTGTGTGGAGACACAA